>JANQAP020000181.1:2639288-2662764 GCA_026874005.2 Erythroxylum coriaceum
AGAACTCAATGTATGTGAAATTTATGATTTAATATTAATAATGCTTAATAATTATCACTTACTAATTATAAATATTGTTTTCTGATAGCTCCAAATATAACAAAGCATTGAACGACGATCTCAAAAATCTGAAGCTGTTGATGACACTGAAACTTATCTTGAACCAATGGGTGGTAAGGACCGTCGTGGGAGGATATTTGGCTTAGGTTCATTTACGAACACTTGTTATTCACAATCCTCCACGTTCGGTACAGTAGCATATGCTAGGCGGTCCACCACCAGTCAAGTGGAAGCACTTGAGAGCACAGTGCAGACATTGTCGACTCAGTTGCAACAGACGTTGGAACAGTTGCAACAGTCGATGACACAGCAACAACAGTCGATGCAGTTCATCTCTCAGCTCCGTCAAACGGTGGATGAGTTGAAGCGTAAGGGCCAACCAGAGCATCCGCCATCTCCAGATCAATAGTGTACTTTAGTCATTTAGTTTATATTACAAATACTTATTATTTGCAATGTAATGTTTTTATTATCAATTAAGATATTTTAACTTTTAATCATTAATCAGAATTCCCATTTCAGTAAATTAAATGTATACTATAAATTTATAATTATTAAAATTACACATTAACCATAATTTAAATATAATAACAATATATATATTATATATTTTTAAAAAATTAAGTAACACATTTACTGACGGAAAGAAGTGTCCATCGGTAAATACATGACCAATTACTGACGGTCCACAAGTTCTTCCGTCGCTAAGGTAGAAGGAGTTACCGATGGAAATTCATTTCCGTCGGTTAAGCATTTAGCAAATATATCGACGGTAAGTTTGTTACCATTAGTAAATATGTCGACGGACCAACACAACTGTCGTTAAATTGTATCGACAGTCAAGCACAGAGTAAACCGTTGGTAAATTTACCGTTGGAATATTATATTTCGACGGTAAATTTACCGACGGTAACGAATGTACCGTCGGTAAGTATTAGCTACGGCTGAATCTACGATGCTTTCTTCTGTCGGTAATATGTATTACCGACGGAATGTTTATGTTTTTCGTCAGTAATTTTCGTCGCAAAATGACATTTTTCTTGTAATAGTCCTTTAATGAATTTAATTCATCAACTAATCGAATTAAATTTCGAAAATATTCCACAACTATCTTATCATCAAATTGACCATGAAATACTCAAATTAGGGTCAATATTTATTGATTGGATGCTTTAAAAAAATTCGAATGGGTTTAAAATCATCAAATAATCATTATTTTTCAAAAAGGACATCTTAATTCTAAACTTTTGGAACTCTTGAAATTCATCTCATCGGACTTATTTTCGATCTATTTCAATATCATTGAACTCTAATACGTATTCCAGATATTTTCGATTTTTTGGGGTTGAGTTCCCAAAAATCACTATTAAAGCAAAAATACTATTCACCCATTTTCACTATTCATCCGAGAATACACCAAAAATAAAAATTTATATTGAAATGAAAGAAAAAGTTTGAGGTTTTACGTTATCAAGCTAAAGATGCTTATAAATAGCTAAATCTTGCTCCAAGTGAACAAGTGATGGAGAGTGCGGTCACAACGTCTAAAAGTGAGGAAAAATAGTGAGATGACAAAGAGCGGTAGATTCTTATCTTTGTTTGAATGTTTTTTAGATTAGTTTGAGGGTTTTATTGAATGTGATATCAACTTTGGTTTTAATCATAAAATTTTGTGAAACAACTTATTATTGTAAGGGGTGAAAGATCAACTTTTTTTCCTTAAGTCCTTATTGAGTTTAGTAAATTTATTTGTCGATTTGTTTTATAATTTTTTTCCCTCTATATCGGAGAGTTTTATACGTTAAATCTTAGTATTTATTTGATCGTTTATTTTTCTCATATTTTTTTGCTGCTATAATTTGAAGAGTTATTTCTTGTTATTAATATTTGATTAATCTTTTAAAGAGTTGTGTATTTATCTCCCAACAAATATATTTGACCATTTTGAGTGTAATGTCGGTTTTATGTGCCCATCGAACATCGATTGGCTTTTGGAGTTTCACTTTCCACCAAATATGTAGGCATATTTTACATATTCAGCTTCTTAATTTTCTCCACTAAATTAACATTCCAAAGTTAATTAAAAAGAAAAGGTTTTACCTTTACTAAAACATGAATATTTTTGTAATAAACCATGATAGTAATAGAAGCTTCGTCTGACAGGTGTATTCGACTAACAGTTTTTTTAGTTTAAGACCTCCCTATACTTTCAAGGCTAAGGAAGCCATCAAATTTTGATAAATAATTTTTATAAAGTTTTGGCACATATTTTTCATAGTATTTTAAATAAAATATAAATATAAAATAAATTTTGAATACATTGTTTAAATAAATTATCTAACAATTAATTACTGTGACAAATTAATGCGAAATACGGGTGAATTCCTAAAAATCTCAATTGGTAACATGATTTTTAACATTTGTCTCTTTGAAAAGTTTGTTATTAATTGAACTACTTTTAAAATATATTAAAATTTTGAATTAGAAAAAAGAAAAAACATGTTTTAAAATTTATTTCTGATGTGTTATCAACTCAAAATAATGCAAACTTGACTCGAGAAGCCAGAGACGAAAGACTCTGCGTCCGACTTGACTGTTATTGAATATCAAACCTAAACTTACATTCAAACGAGGGCGTGCTCTTCGTGTGAACCCAAGCAGACCATTTTAAACATTGGTGTGAATGGACAATGGACTTGATGAATTGGTGGGACGAGAGTGACGTGACTTGGGGGATGCGATAGAAAGGGATTGTTGGGACGTATTTGTATATACTTATGCGTAATATCCACTCGATGTGACCACAAGATCTTTGAGGGGTGGCTTACCCATCATCCATTAACATCAAACTTGGCTCTTTGCATGAACAAGAGCAAATACATCGAAACATCGCATGGGATTGCTTCGGTGTCATGTTGACACCTTGGCCACCATTTCTTTCAATCATTTCAAGTTCTGTTTTTGCACATTCCATCTCGGTTGATCGACCACTCACACGCGTAATACACACAAACAAACACACACTGTGCATGCCTACGTAATAATTGTACGGTGTCTGTCAATCAAGATTCCGTTCGCTTTGACATTTCAGTACCTATGCGCTGTTCATAGATTTGTTTCTTCGGACTTTGGCTTATTTCCATGAACCATTTTTGGTTTCACTAAGAAAAACTGAATTACCATCAGTTCAACAATTAATAGCATTTAAGTGATTATCAATCATGTTTTGAGCAGTCGTACGAATTACGATTGCTAGTTACACTCCCATCCATTTACTGGTACGTTTGGAGCACTTTTTAATTGAATTAGACACATGAAAGCTCTTCTTTTTTAAGTTTTTAAGTTTTTGTTTTTAAATTAAAAAATTTTTGTTTGTTTAAATTTTTAACTTATTTTTAATTTTGGTTTCTTTAAATTTTAAAAAATTATAAAAATAAAAGTTTTATTTTTATTTTTGTTTTCGTTTCTGTTTTTTATAATCTAATTTATTATTAAATATATTATTTTATTATTTAATATATTAACATGACTTCTATACCTCTGTTCCCTAACAACTCTTATAATTTTTAAAAATAATTATAAGTAATTTAATTTAATATTATATATTTAATTTATTAAAATTAATTATGAATAATAATTATGAATAAATTAATCTTACCTCATAATTTTATTTAATTTTTGTAAATAAAATAATTATTAATAAATTTAATTTAATTTAAAATGTTTTCAAAATATATAAATTTTCAATAAAATTTAACTTAATAATTAAAATATGATTAAATAAATATTAATTTTTTAAAAAAAAGTTAATTTTTAAATTATTTATTTTAATAAAATAAAATAATTGTATTTAATTAAAAATGATTTATTTTTACGTTTATCTAATATATAATAATTATTATTGATATTAATAACCAAATATCTGTTTTTATTTAAAAGAAACAAAGAATTAAAAAAGTGGAACAGAACTGTCCTAAACAATTTGATTAAACATTAACATGCATTTAGAATTAGACAACCACAGAATAGAGCCCATCAATACCCCCTTCATAATTGTATACAGTTTATGATTTTTTAAAAGTTCAGTATAAGTTTTATGCCGTTCAGACTGGAACTCAGTTGTATTTATGAGTAATCGGCAGATTAATTTCATACAAATGGTAAGAATGCGTATGGGTAGTGCACTGTTTGCTGAGTGAATTTTAAATTGAAAATGGATAACAGAACAAGACAATAGAGATGGACCCAAATTATTGAATTCGAAAAGATGCCGATACGACTTGTCAAAGAGCTATCCGATGATGGTAAGGGGAGTTCGGGACGATACCTCCATGCTTTGAACTTCTGCAACTAAATTACTCACCAGAAACATTCCCAATTTAATTTAAATAATCATTAAAGTTTAAATCTTCTTAAGAATTTTGTAATTTACCTAAAAAATTATAATTACATATTTCGTTGAGGTGTGTCATGTGTGTGTTTTAGACTTTAGAGTTTGTTATTGTTAATTCTAAATTATTAGTTTGAAGATGATTTGCATTCTTTCGATTTCTCCAATTGTAAAAGCAACTTTTTCAATCCTATCTATCGTCAAAGATGCCGAGTCGGCAGTGCCATTATAGAATAGACCTTCATTCTATACGGTCCTAAAGCGTTGTAAATTCCGAACTTCTAATTTATATGTGGGATGTGCATACAGATATAAGGAATAAAGATTAAGAATTACATGAGAGGGAGAACTTGAGACGTGGACAAATACCCAATAACCTAATACTGGGAGATCCCCACACCGTCCCATGTGCATGTGACCATGTTCCCATCAAATTTGCCTGTCTACTCAACCATATTTTCGCCTGATTGTGGACTGCCCCTTCAGCAGCTCTTCAAATTTGACATTCTAGCTCCAAAAATCGATTGTTTTTTACCATACAGGGATTCCCAATTTTCGTTTGAAAACGTATTTATAATATCATAACCATCATTGCGCATATTTAAACAAATTGTTTGTCTATTAGCGCTGTAGTTATTGCGATTTGATCTGTGAATTTAAGGGATTCGTTTTCAAAATTATTAGTGCACATCAGTTAATAGTATGAAGTTTTACATATATGCATAAAGTATAGTTAATATTGCCTTCTACCAAAAACCGGGCTGTACCTATTGTTTCCGTCTTTTTGCCCTTTCCATTTTGGGTTTATAACTTGATGCATGTACTTATTTTGCACTTTAATGCACATTAAGCAGCTTATAAGTTTAGGCAGACATGTATGGGTGTGTGGTGTGCTTGTGCTTGAAGACTGAAACTACCTTCCTTTCCACCTCAAGAGCCTAAAATTGCATTTTGATTTTATTTTTATACACTTATAGGAGGATGCAAGATAAGAAGAAACATAGTACTAAACAACATTAATGCTCTGGACGGAAAGAAGGGTTTTCAGATTTGAAAGGAGAGGCGAGACTCAAGCGGGAGAGGCACGACAGCGAGAGGTGACCCAGATCTGAAGGGAGGCACGACAGCGAGCACGGCGAAAGGAGCGACCCCTCTCTGGTCTCTGCCCTCCCCTGTTCAGCATCGTGGACGCTTCTGCCTCAATGGAAGGCCCTTCGTCGGCCATCCATGAGGCAATGGACAAGGGTGATTTCTCACACTCCAAAACAAGTTTCCCTTCTCTTTCAAGCGAAACCCTAAGCATACTTACAGGTGACAACGCCACCGTGGGGGCTATTGTCTCAACAACTCCCTCGAATACTCCGAAACCAGCTGGAAATTGACATAGCAAATTTTCCTCCCACCATAACAAGGGCCAGCTGAAGCATTATCAAAATGTATTTAAAGATGAGGTTGTATCTCTACCTCTAGAGCTATTAGTTTTCGGCGTCCAAGCTTGGTCCACCGCTCTCATAGGATTTTTCTGGACTAAGCGACCTGCTTTTCTGGCTCTAAAAGCGTGGGTGAGAGCTCAATGGGGAAATAAAGGCCTGTAGAATGTGATGTTACGTGAAGATGGTACCATCCTCTTCAAATTTGTTGATGAAACATTTCTTAAGGAGATTGTAGAACAAAGTTCCGTGGCACATTGGAGGCCAGCCACTCTTTCTACAGCAATGGAGGCCAGGTATGGAACTTGATAGAAGTAGAATTGAGGTTCTGTTATTGTGAGTTCGATTTCATAATTTACTGATGGAATTTTGGACGGTGGAGGGGTTAAGTTTTTTAGCTAGTGCCTTAGAGAAACCTGTGTGTATGGACTCTCAAGCGGCCAAAATGGAGAGAATTGGATATGCAAAACTTTGTATTGAAGTGCAGCAGAATGCATCTTTACCCGACAGCCTTCCTGTGCATCGATTTAGTGAGACGGGAGAAAAAATACGTATTGATATTCACATCTCTTATCTATAAAAGCTAAACTTTGCTAACAAAAAATGGCAACCTACAAGTAGAGTTTTTAACACTGGTTGGCAGGAGGAATTAATTAGGTCGACTTCAATTGTTGCCGATGAAACAAGAGAGGAAGTTGGAGATCCTCTCTCTGTTGCTAAACTACCAACTCAGTCAATAAGGATTGATGAGACAGTAACCACTGGAGTAGTTTTTATGGTCTAGAAGCAATCTGTATCAACTGAGCATAATACTCAACTGATCACTAATAGTGGAGATTTAAATTTTGAAGAAACAAAGAAAACTAAAGGTTTATTGAATTTGATAGGGCACATTACTCCTACTGATATTAATGTAGATAATGTGAAGAGTTTGGACAATGGAGCAATTGAGTTCACTTTCTAATATTTGGAACATTGTTAAATGGATTGGACCAACATGCTGACTCCATCAGTAAACGTCGGAAAAATTGAGAATGTTTTTGCCAAGCCCTCTACGGTTAGGACAGAATATGCACAACAAACAACAATGAAAAAATCCAGTGATGACTGTGTGGTAAGTTAGGGTACAGAGAATATCATCTCTCAAACTAAAGAACAAGCAAAGGATTGCGATTCTCCATTAGCTGCAATCCAAATTCCAGATATCTCAAAAGATTTTTGTATGTAGTCTAAAACTACAAAAAGAAAATCAGGGAAAGAAGAGAAAGTAAAACTTCAAATACTTGGAAGTTTTTCCTAGCTAAGATCGTTAAGTTGTCATATTTAGAGAGTTTTTGGTCATATTATAATATGATAGTAGGCCTAATGTCTTGAACTCATTGCAGTGTTGCTATAATTTTAACAATAATTATATAAAATTTTTAATTTTCCAAAAAAAAAAGCCTAAAATTGCAATTGGAAAGAAGTGTCGTGACTCGTTGATATGATGACAATTAGTAGACTATGGTGCAGTGACTGGTAAATGTGGGGTGGGGAACTGGGGCTGTCGAAATGGTCATGCCATTATTACTATCGTTATTATCATGCTCGTGCATGACCCTCCCAGACAGACGTGGCTGAATTGAATGGCCTTCTTTTGTAGTGATAACGTCATCACACGTTTCCCACGTCCTAACAACTTGGTGGATTTTCTCAAGTATAATATAGAAAAATGATAATAATAATAATAATAAAGGAAAACCAACACTAGTAGAGTTCAAAGTTATACAACTTATAATCAAAATAATGGCATAATCTTTGGAAATCGTAAATTGGAAAGGCAGAACAGAAGGGGCCAGCCAATTAAGCACTTCCAAACCAGGCCGCCAATTATGTTTTGACATTAAAAGCATATATAACATTTGTTGCTTTTTAAAATCATATGCAAAATTAAAGAAGTCAAGTTCGCATGTTCATAATTCTAAAATTTCATTGTGGACTGACTTGGATTGCGAACTTGGCACATCCTGGGGTTAAGTGGGGTGGGGTTGTTGATTTTGCCAAAACAATGGTGACTTCTGGCGATTCCAAGCATTTCTGTAGAGTTCAATTGGATTTGAAGGTGATGGTGGATTGGGGAGCCCACTCATAACAGCTCCAGAGATGGGGCAGAAGGAACAAGGTGGCCAAATTGCAGTGTCCTGTGCGTTTCAGTCGTAGCGAGTAGCGACTGTTGAGAGAGATGTTTGAATTTGGGTTAGGACGAAGAAGAATTATGAGTTATGACTCGTATATAGTGGGGCTGTGCAAATGTCGATATTGCCTTACGCTCTTTTCATGCCTTAGCGTTCTCTTTTATTCGTAAAACTCATTCTACACTTAAGAAAGTTCAAATATTCGTTAGGTTCCTGTTGCAGTAAGTAGCCACTTTTAACTACTTGGTACTGTCTGTTCTAAGTTTAACAAAATTCATATCCAGTCCGGTAAAAATCATATGCAACTCAATGCCCAGCTTCACTTCTATCTTGCTTTATGGTTAAATATACTAAAATTGTCTATGATGTTGTTATTCTTCAGGAAGATACGATGAGACTTGGATTCGGTTGTTAAAGTTACTTATATTCTTTACCAACTAATTAATTAATTATTTTTAATGTATTTTAGCGATTATGAAACCTTAATTTTATAATTTTATATGAACATAACAATTCTATAATACATCATATAACAACGTATTCCTAATTTGTTAAAATAATGTAACAATATATCGGTAAATTGGTCAATTTTATTATTCAATAAACAACAGGGATTATTAAAGTTAAATTCCAACCAAAGAGAGTTTTGTTAAAATCATCAATAGTACATTAATCGTTACTTCGTATTTTGTAGGAACAGAACATCTTTTTCCATTATCTTGTTCCTATTATATTTCACGAGCATTCATTTATTTAATAAATAGGACTCATAAAAAATAAATAGATATATGCTCATAAAACAAGATAAGAATAGAGTAATAGAACTGAACCCTAATTGTTCGGTTTCTAGAAACTACCTATTGGGTTATCTCTTTTGGAAAAAAAAAAAGTATGCCAAATAAGTCATATTTACACAGTTTATGTTTTAAATTGTATACTTGCTTACTGTTCTTTTGTAATATAATTTGGGAATTAAGTGGCAAACTTGGCTAGTCAACTTGATAATTATAAGGAAATTTTATCACTTGTTCCTTTGTGATCATAAAATTATAGATTCAAGTGATAGAAACAGTTTTTTTATAAAAATACAAAAGAAAGATTATATACATCATGACCTTCTATAAATCATCACAAAATAGAAAGCTTTGTGTATTAAATACGTTAACTTTTAAGAGTGAGCGTCGGAGCAACTGATAAAATTTTTCCTTTATAAGTATAAAATTACAAATTCAAATCATTAAAATAACTTATTTATAAAAATATGAAAAGAAGATGGCATATATTATGTCTTTCTTATACTCCCATAAAGCGAGTAGCTTTATGCATCGGAAAGCTTGTTTCTTATTTCATTTTAAAGTTAATTACATGGACGTCCTATATATGGTATTTAATCAATCATTAGTTCAGGAAATTATTCAGCTTTTGCTTCCGCTTTGCTTGGACTGGGAGGTTGACTTATAATCAGTTAGTTAATAAAGCAAACTTTGTACTAATTATATTGTCTTATGAAGGACCTGAAGAGAAATAGGGTGATGAAGGTAGCAGCATATGTAAGAACTTATGCTGCTGCATAAAACAAAAGTCAATCAACTCCTCACTTTAATAACTTTGATTTTGACTACTTAATAACGTTACCCAGCCTTAGAATTTTGAATAAGACGGGGGTTTTCCGAAGTAAATGGCTTCATCGAATAAAGCCTACGCTACGGTAAAATCATTCCGCCTAAAATTTTCAAGGTTTTGATTTAAAAAAAAAGAGCGATTTATTTCTAGTGTGGTTTTTATAGTCTTGTTACAATATGCACATTTTCTCTAAAACTACTACAGTAAGACTCCTCCATGTGCTATAGTAAAGTGGAAAAATAACAATCAAATTCTTTTAGAGTATTTATAAAATTACTAGGTCAATTATTTAACTTCGATTTAAATAGAAAAATGTCATGTTATTAAATTTTAATTTTTTTAAAATATAAACATTTAATATTGTAATTATAGTGGAATAAAAATAAAATATCACCATTATATTTCATTTAGAAACTGCTGGAGTTCAATCCAACTTCGTATTAAAATTAAATAGTTGAACGAATTTAACGTAATTGGAGACTACGGTCCTCATGGACATTGCAATATGAATGAAAATCACGTATAATCGAACTCTGAGTTTCCGACACTATCTCTATGCTGCTTCAACACGTACTACAGAGTATGAAATCAAACTGTGTCTCCAAGCTTCTGGTGAAATCTGTCCTCGCATTTGCATAATCCATCAATATTTATACCCCTAAAACGCACCGTTCAAATACAAGGTACATTGGCTACTGTTAAAATTAATTGTGACAAATCACACCCTCGGGCGACGTGGCGTTCCCTGCTCCATTTGTACTGACACCGGTTACATAGCGGAGCAGATGAAGCCGGGGTGGCCGACCAGTCGACAACCTGATTTTTGTGGACAGCAACTACTCTCTCTCCCCTTTCGTCCACGTTTCAATCATCTGACGGCCAGATGTGTCACCCCCAAAATTATCCTTCTTCCCCACTGAGCTCCTAAGTATTGGTATGGGTAATTCAGGATTTTAAACTAGAAAGGGTAGGTACAGAAAATTTGGGAGATGCAGAGGGGTAATTTCGTCAGTAAAAATAAATAATGTTACTAGAAGATTTGCAAAGGATATTTGTCAGAGTTGAGGATCTCTTCTCTGCTCCTTCAGTTTCACATCCACCCAAGTCTTCCTCTCTCTCAGCTCTATTACATGTTCAGTTTTTTGTTTTTCCCTTTTGTTCTGACAGACAAAATTAAAGCGTTGTTTACGAATAGCAACAAATTTCTTTTTTTTATTGGGAAACAGAAATTTGTTGTTGAGTTCAGTTTAGAGTTTGAACTCATATCATAGTCAATCGGTGGGCATTTGATTAGGAAATGCAAGATATCCACTCAATAGGAGGCGGGGGGAGCCTGTTTACAGGCGGGGGCGGTGACCGGAGACTGAAGCCGTATCATCACCAGAACCACCAAGCACTCAAATGTCCTCGCTGCGATTCTCTTAACACCAAGTTCTGTTACTACAACAACTACAATCTCTCGCAGCCGCGTCACTTCTGTAAAAGCTGCCGTCGCTACTGGACCAATGGCGGAGTCCTCCGAAACGTTCCCGTCGGCGGCGGTTGCCGGAAAACGAAGCGATCCAAGCCTAAACAACAAACACCCTACTCACTGGCCAATACAGAGACTACTACTACCACCACTGTCACTACTACTACTAGTCCTACTCCTACAACTATATCTAGAACTCCACCGCCACAGAATCAACAAGAACGAGAGGAGAAATCGTGGGAGCATTCCCATTCGAGCAGCGAAAGTTTGAGTCTAACCACGACTACCAACACTGCCGCCGCCGTGGATGCAGCGTCTACGAGCCCTGCTGCTAATGTAATTGGTGGGTCAAATGTATTTTCTCAACCAAGCTTGGAGTTACTTGAGCATGGATCATCATCAGACTATGGGATATTTTCAGAAATAGGAAGTTTCACAAGCTTAATAAACACGTCGTCTGTGAATGAGCAGTTACAGTTTGGGTTTAGTAACGTATTGAACCAGCAAACTAGCGTTGACAACGTGCAACACTGGCAACAACAGAAGTTGGCTGGGTTAGACTATGGTGGCGGTGTTGGGGAGGAGATGAAGATGCACGAAATTGTTGCGGGTGGTTTAATTGATCAAACGGTGCATATAGATTATAGTAGATCAGGCAACGGTGGTTTTGGAGCGTTGGATTGGCAAGGGGGTGGAGATCATCAAGGTCTATTTCATCTTTACCAACGCTGTTGATCAAGCTTACTAGACTGAGTGGACTGATCAAGATCCCCCTAATCTTTACTGCCGTAACAACTATCTGGCTCCCCCGCCCTCCCCATGGAGAGATCAATGTAATGGGGAATATTAATATGACTGCTGTTTCTTTAATGTTTAAATATTTTCCTTCCTTCTTATAATTATCTCTCCTTTGATCTTTACTTTGATGACTTAGAATGTCTGGAACATTTAGAGCTTGGGGTTTGATCAGGATTTTTAGGTATTGATGGCCATGTAAGTCATTTTTAAACATGTAACGCTTGTATTGGTGTCATTATTAGTTCTGGTTTCTGTAAATTGGGGTGGATCAATTAATTAATAAGTGAGTTAATTGCAGTGTAACAAGTGTCTAAACCGAAAACCACTAACACGTCAGCCATATTGAGGATAATTGTTGGGGATGCCATCATCACATTACATAATAGTCAAAGTAAATCCTCAGTTGAATTATAATTGTAGGAGAGAGGGCCTACGCTTGGTGCAGCATTCCATTAGACTGAGCTTAGTCTATACTTTTAAGTCGGTTGGAAGGTGCAGAAGGGGTCCACATTGCAAATGATCATTCCCACGCGTGATTTAAGACTCCACGTGGCGCTACGCTGTCGGGCGTTAATGCTCTCCGTCGCGTGGTTTCTCCTCATTGACGGATAACTCAGCGTGTAAGGAAAGGATGGAAAAGAAGCCGGTTTGTCCCGGCGTTCTTAGCCTTTTTCCCAAACATCGTCCAACTGATTTCCGACTGCAAGTCGAATATTTGATTTGGGGTTATAAAAATAATTAGTCACAGTGAACAATTGAGGATGACGTGGCAATGAATAGCGGACCCAGATTGGGTGGGGGTGGGGGGCTTGGTGGTTACAACTGGTAAAAAACGCAATGGTGAAGTGGTGTTCTTCGATCATGTGCAGTGCAGAACTGGTCTCTTCCATATGATATGATATCCAAATCTATCCCATCTTCCGCATTTCCATCCCCAGCCCTTTTCGTCGGTGGGGGACGGGTTTAATTTGGCATTATTACTTCAATTGTGCGTTCTAGACTTCTAGGGGGTTGTAATTGGGTTACTAGCAGTGATTCCGTGATTTTTCTGTGCCAGTGCCCATTTTGGTAACCTAAAACTATAAGTGCCATTAGTGGAATTTTATACTTTTCACGGGCATTGATTACTGTACGTACTGGCCTGTAGCTTCCACAGATGTGGACTATGACTTGATTTACGAGAACGGTTAATAATTTATTAAAACTAACTTATTGAAATGATAGGTATTTATTCTCAATAAGTATTTATATACTTGAGATTTTTGTTTTAATAATTACTAAAATGTGAAAATAGATATTTGATAAATGCAATTACAGTTGTGGTTGTGATCGCTGAAAAGAGATAAAATGATTAAAAAGTTCATTAATTTAATAAACTGTTAATTGTTGTATAAATAATTAAAAATATATTATTAGTCATATAAATTTAAAATTATAAATAAAAAATATAAAATTAAAATAAGAAAAATATAAATAAAATAAATTTATTAAATAAAATATTTCATAAAAATATATTATTAGTCATATAAATTTAAAATTATAAAATATTAAATTAAATTAAGAAAAATATAAATAAAATAACTTTAGTAAATAAAATATTTTATAAAAAATATATTATTAATCATATAAATTCAAATTATAAATAAGAAATATTAAATTAAAATAAAAAACATAAATAAAATAAATTTAGTAAATTAAATATTTCATAAATAATACTATTAGTCATATAAATTCAAAATATAAATATTAAAATATTAAATTAAAATAAGAAAATATAAATAAAATAAATTTAGTAAATAAAATATTTCATAAAAAATATATTAGTAGTCATATAAATTCAAATTATAAATATTAAAATATTAAATTAAAATAAAAAAATTTATTTTGAGGGTATAATGAAAAATAATAATTATCAGAAGGTTATTAATAAAAAGTAAAATTTTTATCGCAGAAGCACTTTCTTACCACAACTTTCTTTCTACTTATCGATTTTTGCAGTGGCACCGCACTTTCCTCCAACCTTTAGTTGTTCGCCTGCGGATCTAAACATATGACTGCGTTTGAAAATTGCGGTAGATAAGTACTTATCGCCACTGCATCGTAGATCCAAACGCAGCTTGTGTCAATATGTTTTTCACTGTTGAGGACGGATATTGTTACTTCTTAGGTCCTTTTTTAGGGTATTGCAAAAGGGTGCTTTTAGGTTGAATCCATAATTTTTTTCTTATAGAAATGAATCTTTAAATATTTGTAATCAATTTACTATATTTTTAGTGGCATTTTTACCTAAATTATAAGAAGAAATTCAAATGGAAAGTAAATATTTGAGAGTATATTTAGATTGCTTATTTTTAGGCACTCATTAACCAGAGAATGAGCAAACAAGGTATAAGTATTTTCTTATTTAGAACGCCAAAGTGTCGAAAATATAGAGACATTAGACTATATATCCTTTCTTGTATAAAAACTACCATAAAAATTTATTTTTAGTATTATATTTAGTAAAAGCTCAGTTCAATTGTCACCCGTCCTAGCATATTTAATTACTTCAACATCTTGTTCAAGTAAATTATGTTTGCACATCTTGAATCCAAACTTTTATTTTGAATTGTATATTTTTAATTGGATGTCAACTTTTGCATACAATGTTAAATATTGTAATTCTCTTATTCAGGAGGAGTGTTTTACATAAAAGAAATATTTCAACCCAAATATAATGAAGCATATATGGCTAAATTTTGGTTCAATGCAAAATTACAACAGTAGCTAGCAGCCTTGAGTTGGAATTAGTGTTTGATTAAATGAAAAATGAAGGAAGTTGCAGTTTTATCAAGCTTAATATATACTAGGCTGTTATTGATCAACAGTTGTGTTCGTTTGCGTAGATAGCAAATAAAGACAGCATGTCTCGTGCTAGTTCCTTCAGTTTGTCAGTACCAGGAAAAGAATGATCTTATTAAGGGGATCAGATATTATGTTTTGGTTAATCTATTTCAACTCTGTGTCAAGAGAAGTTCAGCTTGGAGGAGGTCACTGGCCACTAGCTTGCTTCAAACCATAAAGACTCTTCTTGAGATGGCATACAAGATCTGGACAAGGAAGAGCTAATCCGGGAGGAGCCTTCTTGTAGACTTCTTCATGTAAGTCACCGCGTAAAAAATGCATTATTGATGTCCAGTTGATGTAGTAACCAGTCATTTTGTGCTACTAGTGCTAGCAAAACTCTGATAGTTGTTGTTTTTACTACAGGGGAGAAGGTTTCAGTATAATCCAAACCTTCTTGCTAAGTGAAGCCTTTGGTTACTACACGGCTCTTGCAGCGTTGAAGACTCCCATCTGCATTAAACTTGAATCTGCAGACCCATTTGCAATCAATTGTAACTTTTCCTGGAGGTAAGGGTTTAAGTTCCCAAATGTTATTGTCTTGTAGAGCTTTTAATTCGGCCTGCATTGCATCTCTCCATTCTGGTATTGAATTGCTTGCTTGTACGTAGTGGGTTCTTTTAGTGAAGAGAGTCTAGCTGAAAAAACAAGATATTGAGGAGATAGGTTGTCATAAGAGAGAACAGAGGAGAGGGTGTGAGGAGAGGTATATGAAATGGTGGGGCAGTTATAATCTTTAAGATGAGATGGAGGTTTAGATTGCCTTGTAGAGCGACGAAGCAATGGAATTGGGTCTGGTTGAGTTGGAGAAGTAGGGGAAGTGATAGGTTGGGTAAGTAAAGGTTGTTGGTTCATAGAGACTGATGGAATGAAGTCATTAGAGAGTGAATTTGAATGAATGGGTAGTATAGGTGAAGGTAGGTCTGAGGTGATGGATGAGTTATGGTAGGGAAAAATATTTTCATAAAATTGGACATACCTGGTCAATAGGTATTGGTTAGAGCTGACATCAAAGACCTTGTATCCTTTTGTGCCTATAGAAAAGCCAACAAAAACACATTTCTTTGCCCTTGCATCAAATTTCCCTCTATTTGCTTCTTTGGTGGAAGTAAAACAAAGGCAACCAAATACCTTTAGGATTGATAAATCTGGATTAGTGCCAAATAAGACAGAATATGGAGACTGATTAGATAGTAAAGGAGAAGGAATGCGATTGATAAAATATACTGCATGAATGATGCAATCGGCCCATAACTTTGTATGTAGGTTGGCTTGCATTTTTAGTGCTCTTGTTGTATTCAGAATGTGCTAATGCTTCCTTTCAACTCTTCCATTCTGTTGTGGTGTTTCATCACATGTAGTTTCATGCAGGATTCCTTTTTCTTGGTAAAAATTTGTCATGCACAATTCCACACCATTATCATTGCGAATGCGTTTAACATGTTTCTCAAATTGTCTTTTAACATAAATGTAGAATCCTTTTATTAGATCTCTGATTTCTGATTTGTGTCTCATCATATATATCCATGTCATTTTGCTATGGTCATCCACAATAGTTAAAAAAAATTTGTAACCAAGAATGGATGGAGTATGATAGGGACCCCAAATGTCAATGTGTATTAAATCAAAACAAGCATTTGTAACCGAAACACTAGGATGAAAAGGTAATCTTTTTTTTTAGCAAAATGGAAAATATCACACTGATCTGTGTGTTGAAAAATAACAGTAGAATCCATTCGAGACAAGGTATGTAGCCTAGAATTAGAGATATGTCCTAGCCTTTTGTGTCATAAGTTGTCTTGAGGTGAAGAAACAAGACAAAGAAGTGAAGTGTGATCTGGGAATGATGCAGATAGATGATAGAGTCCGTTGACTTGTATAGCAAAACCAATCATCTTCATAGTTTTGGTGTCCTGAATTTGACATGAATGAGGTGTAAAGATCAGATGACATGGATAAGAACTAGTAAGCTTGCTGATTGAAATTAAGTTAAATGAAAAAATAGGCCCAAAAAGCACATTGGTAAGAGTGATTGAAGAAATATTGACTATTTCAATGTGTGTGGCAGAGACAAAATTCCCATTTGGTAATTTGACAGTTAAGGAATCTACTACTTTGTAAGTTGAGAAGAATTCTAAGGAACAAATGATGTGGTTAGTGGCGCCAGAGTCAAGGATCCATGTGGATGACCATAAACTAGAAAGCATGTTAGGTTTGAATGTACCTTTTTGATCAATGGAAATTGTGTTGATATGAGGTGTGTTGATAGTTTTTTCTTTGGTATCTCCTTCTTTGTGCAGAATTTGCATTAACTGTGAATACTGCTTCGAAGTGAGGTTGGAATTTGTATTATCTTGCCCTGACTCCTTGGAGAGTGAAGAATTCTCAATCTTTGAGGAGTGGTACTCCTGGTAAGTCTCAACCTGATTGATTACCTTGAATTTGTTCTAATTGTTGTCTCTGCTTGGATAATATGATTTGGCATTTGATGAAAAATTCGGGAGGAAACCATGTTCTTTATAACATTTATTTTCCACACGACCAAGATTCCCACAGAAGGTACAAATGGGTCTTTTGTTCTATTGGTAATTCCTTTTGGTGTCAGTTTTGCTAAAGAATGCTTGTAGTTCAATGATTGGTAAAGATAAAGTTTGTGTGGTTATTTGTCTTTCATGTTGTGTTACCATTGCAAAAGTTCTTTTCATATCAGGTAAAGGGTCCATAAGCATAATGTGAGCCTTGACAGCAGTGTAAGAATCGTTTAACCCCTTTAAAAATCTGATAACACAGTCCCCTTCTTGATAGTTTTTGAATGTAGCTAAGACATCATAGTTACATTGAGGTTCACACTTGCATTTAGGCATAGGTATCAGGTTAAATAATTCATCCCACACCATTTTAAGATGTGTGTAATAGTCAAATACTAAAAAATTACCTTGTTTGTAACTATATATTTCTTCTTGAAGATTAGAAATTCTAAAAGAGTCAGTTTGTGAAAACCTTCCTTCCAAATCTTTCCAAACTTCAACTGCTGAATCGAACCAGGTCACACTTTACGCAATCAAATCTGTCACTGATCTTAATAGCCATGATAACACCATTGTGTTGCATCTTTCCCAGTAAATGAACAAAGGATCTTTTCTGTGTGGTGTTGTGATAGTTCCATTAATAAACTTGAGTTTGTTTTTTGATAGCAGTGCCATTTGAATGGATCTTGCCCATGAATGATAGTTAGTGCTTGTCAAGAGAGAAGAGACAAGAACTAAAGACGGATTTTCATTGGGATGAAGGTAAAAAGGACTGGCTAGATGATCTTCTGGTCGAATTACATTTTGAGAGTGTGACTAGTGATGTGTTTGGTTGGTAGCAACATTGGCATATGAGGGACCTGGACTTCCTAACATAAGGTAGATGAATGAAGAAACAAGGAAATCGCAACAGAGATAAGACAAAGAAAAAATGGAGCCAACAGAGAAGAAAGAGTATCGAGCTTCTTAATGCTCTAATACCAGGACAAGAAATGTAATGAAGATAATAATTGTTACTCAGTCTTTATTGAATGAATCCCAACCTATATATATAGGTTGTTCTGTTTACAATTTGTTATAATAGACTAGATATTTGTAACAGAAAGGGATTCACTAATAAAAAAGATAAAAAAGAAAAATGGAAAAGAATGTGGGCCAGAAATGATAGAAGATAAGAGGTTAGGCCAAGTAAATGGAATAGGCTATCAGTCCAAAGACATTGTCCTAGAACTGAAGAATTAACTTCGTTGTTCCTGACCCAAAACCAACATCGTGTCTTCATCATCTGCTAGGGTTCTCTCTGACAAGAAATGTAATGAAGATAATAATTGTTGCTTAGTCTTTATTGAATGAATCCCAACCTATATATATAGGTTGTTCTGTTTACAATTTGTTATAACAGACTAAATGTTTGAAACAAAAAGAGATTCACTAGTAGAAAAGATAAGAAAGAAAAATGGAAAAGAATGTGGGCCAGAAACGATAGAAGATAAGAGGTTAGGCCAAGTAAATGGAATAGGTTATCAGTCCAAAGACATTGGCCTAGAACTGAAGAATTAACTTCGTTGTTCTTGACCCAAAACCAACATCGTGTCTTCATCATCTGCTGGGGTTCTCTCCACACATTCTCCACACGCCTCCGCAAGCTGAACTTCTCTTGACACGCCGCCGTAAGCTGGGCGGTAGATGTTGTGCACGATGCCAAGCTTGAGTAACAAGTCTTCAAAGGAGATTTTTGGTAGGGCTTTAGTGAAGAAGTTGGCCATTTGAGCCTTGGTCGAGACGGGAAGAAGGTGGATGATACCTGTCTGCAGTTTTTCACGAACGACATGGCAATCAATCTCGATGTGCTTTGTTCGTTCGTGAAAAATTGGATTTTCGGCTATATGTATAGCGGAAAGGTTGTCACAGTAGAGATACGTTGGTTGGTGATGGGTTACGCCAAGGTCCTGAAGAAGATAAAACAGCCACTGTAGTTCGCATGTCGTGGTGGCGAGATCTTTGTATTCAGCTTTAGAAAAGCTTTTGGAGACTGTTGGTTGTTTTTTGGATTTCCAGGAGATTAAGGAAGATCCAAGAAATACTCAGTAACCAGTGATGGACTTGTGGGAGTCGGGGCAGGTTCCCCAGTCAGAGTCGGAGAAAGCACGGAGCTGGAGTGGTGAGTCTCGTCGGAATAAGAGCCCTTGACTCGGAGATTTCTTTAAGTATCGAAGGATGCGATGTGCCGCTTGAAGATGACACTTGGTTGGTGAGTTCATGAATTGTGAAAGTTGCTGGACAGCAAAACATATGTCTGGTCTTATGGTGGTCAAATAAAAAAGCTTTCCGATCAAGCAGCGGAAAAGAGATGGGTCAGTCATGTGATCTCCGGATGAAGATAATCGGAGGTCTGAGGCTAAGTAAATGGAATAGGCTATCAGTCCAAAGACATTGGCCTAGAATCGAAGAATTAACTTCGTTGTTCCTGACCCAAAACCAACATCGTGTCTTCATCATCTGGTAGGGTTCTCTCCACACATTCTCCACACTTTGTTTCATATTATCTCATTAACACATTTATGTGGATGAGATCTTCTTTTCCAGTTAATTTACATAAATGTGTGAATAAGATAGTATAAAACAAAATTAGAACAAGTTAATCGGCACAGACGATCTGTTTCCCTTACTAAGTTAGGTCCATGAGAGGACTGGAACGAATCCTCTATTCACATAAATCAGTTCTTACTATATTTTATTATATCTCATCTACATATTTATATGGAACTCAACAAAATGTGTGAATAAAATTAAATGACATAGAATTGAAACATCCTAAATGGCACAGAGGATTTCTTGTATGAGAGAGCAATGCGAAGTTGAGAATTATTTAACTTGAATCCAAAGAACCCAACCCTTAAGTTCTAAACCGTTATGTACCATAAAAACTGCTATATGTTTTCAATATCTAATCTCTTGATATAAATAGAATGTTCTATGTCAGGTAGTTAGTGAGTTCACGTAGATGTAGCAGATCCTGATGTGAAGCATATCCATAATTCTAAGTTGTCGAGTCTAGTAAACTAGAAAAGAAAAGTATAGGTTGGTACACACATAGAGTACGGCAACATACAATCTAGACAAAGTTGATGTTATCCTCGTAACAGATTAAAGTCTTCATGTAAAACGAGCAAACAACCCTTGATGGCTCTGCCAGTTGGAGGCTTCTTAATTTTCAATTGGCTATACATGGCCGTGACTCGTGATCTTTAAGAAAAGACAATGCAACGCGTGCAGTGGTCCAAACATGGGCAACTTGGGCCCAACGGAACTAACCATGAGAAGGATCTCCCTGTGAGCTGTTGCGTGGCTATCAAACTTTAATTGCCTTAAGGTAACTTCCAAATGGGAAGGGTCAACTGCAACTTCGTCTGCATTGCAAACGTCGTCTGTCCAAGCTTTGCCTTCGCGTGACAAGTCGCTGACAAATATGGACCACTGACTTCTTTATATTTGCCCTTGAGCGTTTGGCAAATGGTTATGGTGGTCCTCGGTTATTGCTCTTGCCGATTGACTGTTAAATTTTTGCTACGGTTTTGAAGTGTTCATTTGGATGGTGCACCATTAATGGCTACCAAACTGGGGCCGTTTTTCGTTCCTCCAAACATTTGACAAGAGGGGGCAGAGTTATAAAGAAACGGTTATGGACTTCGATGATCACTGGGTTGCCGCAACTTTATGGTACGGAGAGAGAGCTCAAGTTGTTGCCTTTTAGAGGTTTACAAGAAATTACACTCATAACCGTGTTTCACTTGTAGAAAAACGGCATCTTTCTATATGTGATTCCAAAGTTCTTTTTCGACGGCAGGATGATCAATCTGGTGCAGTTACATAAATCTAACCTCTGTCCACATCTTTTCATTAATATGGGCTCCATCAATGTTCCTCGTCGAACCTGTGACTGAGAGACCTGATTTGAAGCCAAACTGGGTCCAGTTATAGCTGCAATGACATTAAAGGTCATAACTTTGGTGACTGGTTCAGAGATTATTAATTCCTGGATCTTACCATTTCAATGCCTGGTGTGGTTTTGACTAAACAAATGTTAAATAGTTCTTAGGTTCATACTTGTATTCTTAAACAATTCAGAACAATATGACAACATTTGACGTCAAAGCAAGCTCAAGGCCACACGAACTCTGTCGTAATCGGGTATGAGACTGCAATGAGCTTTACTGTTGACATTGATGTTATACACATATGCATTCGTAAACAATCACTAAACAAAGATCAACATTTTATTAGAGCATTAATAACACAATGAGATTGACACATCTTCAATGCTTGGCATAGAGTCTTGGTACATTCTCTCCATCTTTTACCATAACCTATCAAAATCAACCACACCTTGTGCAAGAGAGGAAGCTACTGGTAGAAGACTTAATATTCTATTTTTTCACACCCACACACACCATATACCTACAATCTCATCATATATTATATCGTATACATGTTCTATCCTAAGGGGGAACAAATAATAATTGTGTCATTTCAATGATGTTATGAACTATAGTTTAATGGGTTAACATATAGTTATTATGGTATAACCATATGTCTCAAATGTAATTAATAAATTATTAACCATCTCATTATGGTTATTAAACATACATTAGGCAATTCAATTAATGGTTGTGCATATGGAATTAATCTTGCGATTATATTAGTCCACATATTTATAACATTCCCCCACTTGGACAATATAATCAAACCACCATACCAATCTGTATCATCCAAAAGCAGTCAAATAAATCATATGCAATATTATATCGACAGGATATATACTACACATGATTTGGCCCTAGAGATGTTCAAATACCACAATAACCATTAAAACAACATGCATGCAGTACATCAATTGAGACTTTGCATTTGTCTCCTTTTGTACTTGTCATTTCGTCAAACTACATATATACATGAACATATATATGTCAATATTAACAAGAAGTGATTACAAACATCATTATTCATGTTTCATATATAAAAGTCATAAGCAATTCGTACAAAATATTAACATGTTCAATACAAAATAGCAAACTCCCACTAATCTTATCAAGCTAGGCTCCTACTAATCCCATACGGGAGACGTGTTCTGCAAACATACATATAGGTAAGCCTTTTGTAAGTGGATCGGCTAACATGCTAGCTGTAGGCGTTTACTCAAGAGTAATAAGAGATTCATCGACTTTCTCTTTAAAAAAATAGTACTTTATATCAATATGCTTTGAGCGAGAAGTACTTCTAGTGTTTTTAGAGAAAGCTACAGCTGTGGAGTTATCACAATACAATTTCAGTGGATTCAAAATAAAGTCTACAATATCCAATGCTGAAATAAAATTCCACAACCATATTGTTTGACAAGTTGCCTCACAGCATGCCATATACTCTACCTTTATGGTAAAGGATGTTGTGAGTGTCTGTTTGACACTTTTCCACGATACAGCTCCTCCAGCGGTCATAAAGATGTAGCCTGACGTCGACTTTTTTATCATCCACACATCCTGCATAATCAGAGTCACTGAACCCAACTATATCAAGAGTGTCAGTTCGTCGATAAGTCAACATATGATCTTTGTTACCCTGAAGATATCTCATGACTTTCTTAGTCGCTTTCCAATGGCTAATACTAGGATCACTTAAGTATCTTCTCAACACGCCTACAACAAAAGCAATATCAGGGCGTGTGCATACTTGAGCATATATGATAGGTTGTCAAACTACCAAAAATAAAAATATATTTTCAACTCTCCAAAAAAACTAGGTAGCTAGTGGTGAATCGGGTCGAATCCAAAGGGAATTAATGCAGAGTTACTCAAATGCTCAGAAAATAACAGATTAAAGAATTGATATTGCAGGAGATGTAAATAAAAATAAAAGCAACGCAGAAAATTAAAGAAAAGCTATAGTGACAGATATGATATAAGCATGTGGTATTGGCACAAAACAGATCTGGACAGCAATTAATAAAACGAGATTAAAACGCAATGGGTGAAAACCTAGCCAAGGTACTCTTCAATTCAGCCTGGAAATTCGATCATTGACATCATAAGATAAATTAGACAATTCAGATAGACAAAGTTATA
>JANQAP020000181.1:2709508-2722473 GCA_026874005.2 Erythroxylum coriaceum
AAAATTCTAGTCAATTTAGAACTAAATTAGCTTAAAGATTTGATCACTTTAGTGATTAACAAATCTAACATAATATTATTCCAAATTTGATAAATCCATAAAAAATTAATTATTAAATTATCCCGAGATAGAAACAAGTTAACATGCATATACTTCGTCCTCATTCACGTTAACATGATGCATGCATAATTACACTATTCGTGTGTATTCATCTTTAATTGTTTACTACACTATTTCATGTACACTAACATAAATGCATGCACTGTGCATCTTTTATTGTTTAATAATATTAACACCATTCATATATACTAACATAAATGCATGCACTGTTCATCTTTTATTGTTTAATATTATTAACACCATGCATACACTGTTTACGTTCATGTATCTTTTATTAAAACAACCAACGAATGTTCATGCATCTTTTATTAAAACAACCGACAACATAACAACGATGATGCACCGTCACACCAGCCGCACATACGGCTAATGCGGTAGTCATCAATGTTGTCTTACACCACCAAGGGAAACATCATCACTGGTAGTGTCTTGGATCATCACCGAGAAACACATGCATTTCCCACGTACTTGAAAAATAAAATTGCCCAGTATATATATATATATAAATACCAAGTCATCAACGGAATCAGAAAGAGCGGGATTCGAACCCTTGGTACGAATAACTTGCACAATGGATTAGCAATCTGATGCTTTAGTCTACTCAGCTGTCTCTCCCAATTAAAATAAAAGCCCAGATTCTAAACAAACAAATTCAAACTTGAAAAAAAATCTTTCTGATTTTCGAAGAATGAGGGGTAAAGGGATTGATCGAGAAAGATTTGATAAATACTGATAACTCTCGGATAGAGTATTAGAACGGAAAAATACATTAGATAATGAACTATTGGTTCTAAGTCATCTTTGGAGATGAATCAACAATTCGAAGTGCTTTTCTTGCATATTCTTGATAAACCAACGTTTATATATAGATGTAGGAGGATCTGTTTGGGAAGTATGAAGCCCTTATATTATATATATATATCCAAATAGAAAAATATGAAAAATTTTCAAAACTGAAAATGTAATGGAGAATCATAAAGTTCATAACCAGATTCTCTAATACCACATGTTAAAATTTTCTCCTTATTATACGATTGTACAGGATCTTAAACATATATAATTCTCACGTATAAATTATCATACCTTGATCCTTAAATTCGATTGATGCTAATTCTCTTCCGTGTTTCTATTCTTTCTCCTCTCTTTATCACTTCTGTATTTTCTTCTTATTTGATGGTTATCGGCAGAAGCAACTTAATAGGCAAGATTAGGACCAAAAGAGGTGACGTTTATAAGTGATTTTTAAGAAAACCACTTCTTAACTACCACACCCATCATGTCGTTGGTATTAAGCTTTATAAACATTTATTACATGAGACATTAATAATCCAACATTCACATGTAATATTCTACTCTCTATATACTATCATTCAAAGTCATCGCTTGGCCTATTGTATCATACTACACAGAGGTGTTGGTTCTTGATTTTTTCTGCAATCATATTTCTTTTAGTTTTGGAATCAGTACATTACCATGTCAAGTTTTTTTTTCCTATTGATGTTGCTATTTATCAGTGTTTAATGTCGATGGACAATCCCTACATTTTGTCGTGCATGTATTGATCATCTTAGGAGAGAGAGGCTATGGTAAATCACAAGCAATGGATCTAGCAAAATTGATAGAAAGTGAAGATGGAGTTACTGCTATAATTGATGCATTTCACTGACATTTATATCTTGAACCACCCTTTTCTATAATGTCTGCAGTTGAAAACGAATATCTTAATCGTATAGACTTGGTTTAAAGTACTCTCACATTTTGTACAACAATATTTTGATTTAATTACACCATAGCAATACATGACAAAGTGAGGACATATAAATATACCATGGATTGATAGTTGGCAGGGCCGTTCCTAGTATTTTATAGGCCCTGGGTAAAGTACAAAAATTAGGTCTTATTTTTATCTATTTTTGGACTTTTATAAATAATAAAAAGAAACAAAATATAGGTCTTTTGTTGTTCTTTATAAAATCAAGAGTGGAACTTATTCTATTTTATTTTTATGAGAGTAAAAATGAGTCTTATTTTACTTCATTTTATTTTTTATGAATGTAAAATTAGGCCTTATTTTACTGTTTATGTGGACGGGTTGCCCAGGCCGACCCTAATTGTTGGTTTCGTTAAACTTGTGAGTAGTTAAATGTATAATCTTGTAATTTTATTAAATAATCATACTTTGTCTTTAATAATTATAATAATTAACTAATTTAAGAATAAGATTTAGATATATTAAAAAATTAAATTAAAATTTAATAACATATAAAAAGGGTAAACTAAAAAATAGAATAATGAAATCAAACAAAATTTTGGTTTTCGTTTCTTTATTACTTATCTCATCCAAATTTTTTATATTAAAAATAAAAATAAAAACCCCAACGATGCAGAATTAATTAGGGGACACCATGTCAACAACACTTGACATGAATTAATTAATGAAGTTGACTCTTAAGTCATATTTGAAAGACACTAAAATTCATGCGTTTAATTATTTTTTATTTTTAGATAATATTTCAAATTAAGTAAAAATAATGAATTTAAAAGATAATTATGTTTAACTAATTCCATTATATATAGTACCAAAGATTTCAAATTTTAATTTGTTAATTTGAAACAAATTAGAGTTTTCAGAGTTCAATTATATTATTATTTCATAAAGGATTGCTTAACATTCCAATTTTAATATACTAAAGAAATGAAATGTTTTCGGTTCAACGCAAAATTAAAAGCGGAAAGAGAAAATTGGATTTGAAAAACACTTTCATTTACTTGTCAATCGCAGAGGCTATCTGAAATGATTTGGAATATTATTTTTAAAAATCGAATGTCGAATTTTATCCCAATAATGCCTCATTTTCTAATGCACAATTTGACATGAAGTCTTCAATCCCCACAATCCCAACTTCCGTACTAGATCATATCATAATGAATATGATTGTTTTCAACATTTTGGCATTCCAAGATCAATCAAAATTTGCAAAAATGTAGATCAGCCAAATTAGGTAGCCTACTTGTAGTTAAAATTTCAGCTCAAGTTTCTGGCAAAGGGCCCTTGGCTTGGCATCTGGAAGGAGGGGAATTTTACTGCATTTCAAAGAAATAATCATAGTTTACAAGATTCATACTTTACTGGAATTGACAGAACCTTGATGCATATTCGTAACTTTTAAGATTCATATTTTACTAGAATGAAAATTAGATGAAATTTGTCAGATCATCAAGACATAGCCTAGAATCTGTTAATCGAGTTAAAGCTACTGCACTTGGTTTGTCCATGCCAGCATCCTTGATATGTTCTTTAGTGTTCCAACTTGCTGCAGGCCTAGCTAGGATGGATTTAACCAAGAAATCAGATTGTGCCCTCCCGAGTACTTTGTAGACTTGGTATTGCCCTATCCTATGGGGCTTTCTTTACTTTAATTCAATTTAATTTTCAAAAAGGAAAAAAAAAGCCTCTTGACTTGATAAGGAAAATGATAAATAAAAGAGTCCTTCCAGGATCTACTAATGTACAGAATATCGGATCATGTTTGTGTTATCATTAACTTGACAATAGAGATTAAAAAATGTTGTAAGTCACTCAAAATTCAGAATCTCCAACACTGAAAACGACCACAAGAGATCCTGTCCTTCCTAAGTTGCAGGCTCTCTGATTTGGGCATCTGCACCGGACTTCCCATGAAGTCACGTTGCAATCTGCAGGTAATGTTAGGCTGTCTATGTTACCAACGATGTACATGCAACTGTATAACTTCATTGGAAACTGTTCCAACATAAGTTATGACTTACACAGGAAACGAGAAAGATCCAGTGCTACCAAATGATTGATTGGAGTCGCTTGACTCAACCGATACCATCCCTCCGTTTACCGTCTCCTCTACTTCGGGCCTTAGTGTTTCACTGGTATAAGGTGGCTCAATATCCAAGTTGGTCTCTTCCTGAAAAGAACTCGTTAGCTTTTGTAATCCTCTGATAGAATTTGTTTGAATAGCGTCAAAAAGCAAAAGATTCTGAAATCGTGTTCATCACAGAAGCCCTGGGGATGTATGTTAATGGAATACATACACGAGGTTTTAAATGGAAACTGAGAGAAAACAGTAAGGCCAATGTTACATGTTCAACAGGAATAGTCTCTTGGTCGTTACTTGTAACGGCAATGTTAGGCGTAATCTCGTGGTTGCTTTCTTCGACTGTTTCTGCGACTTCATCGTAATAGAACTACATTTCCACTCAAAAATCAATATTTGACCTTTTTAATCGCTTTTACTGGTAATGACAAACGAATTGAAAACTAGAAAACATTATTGCAAACCTCTGGAGTGGCCACCCCTGGACTTAAATGTTTGGAACCAAAGCAATCCAACGACTCTGACATTCCATCTTTTACAACATCAAAAGCACCATCCTCTCTAAAACAGAATACTATATATTCCTCATCTTGAGCATGGTTAAAACCTGACCAGCTGCTTGAATCACTGCTCTTACTCCCCATTATTGAAGCATCGTTCCTTGCCTGTGTTTCATTTTCAGAGTTGATCTGTCTGCCATTTTTGCGACGCCACCACGACTTTCTGTTAACCATTTTATTACCCCTGCATTCCTCAATACTCTCAAAACCCATAACTCTCATCTTTCTCTCTGTCTCCTGTTCATCATCTGCAAGAGCACAAAATAACGCAAAATACAAATGAAGAGTACTGCATTGGAATAAGAATTGATGGGTTCACTATCGCTTTAATATTGTCGTTTCTGATTCTAGGATTTCAGCTCTTAGATTTAGAGCCAAAAACTAATTTTGGGCTTTTAGTTACCTAGAGAAACCCTGCAAGCCGAGATACCTGACAACCAGCCTCTCAATTTCCATCTTATAACTCTGGTGCACATATCCTAAAATTTAACAATTATCTGCAATCTAGCAAACAATAATGTTCGGAAGGAGAGGGAAATGGACATTTGAATTTGAAAAGATTTAATTAAGGACTGCATGAATCAAGGAGTCTCACAGTGTCAATCCCATAATTATGACTAATGAATGTTCAGTAAATTGCACATGGGAAAAGAGATGATACGTAGAAAAAGTTGTAGTTGGCAAACCAAAACCAAAGTTTACTCCTTTATTGCTATGCGAAAAGAACTCATCCACTTTTATTTTCTAGAAATAACAATCATAGCAAGTTGATCCCATCCATTACTATTACAAAACCTGACAAACTCAATAATGAATCACGGTTACGTTATACCCAATAATAGCATCCATTCGCTCGAAAGAGTGTGTGCTTGCCAAGCAGTACCCACGAGCAAGACGGAAAACACCAGTACCACCGACGACTGGGATCTCTCTGACCTCATTCGTGATGGGGTTCCGGCCAACAACGCTGAGTGTGCTACCATTATAAGGTCCTGTAAAGAATCCTATTGTAAGAGTCATGTGAAGGCTAAACTCGTTCTGTTGTGAGGACATGACATATATCCCCTGAGCACGTCCCACTACTGTAGAATTCGGGTTGGGGTTGACTGTGAGAGGGTTGTCCATCACGTAAACGGAACCATACATGGCTCCGACTTGGTCTGCTCTGGTGAAGTTCTGTGGACGAGCGACACGAACAGCAGTCGGGTTGTTTCCTTCGACGACATCGTGCATGTAGAATTGAATGTTGGTCTTCCTTGTCTTCATTCTCATTGCATCTGTCTTGGACAAGGAGAGCATGAGGAGTGCCGCAATGAGAAGCAGGACTCGTCCTTTAATTGCCATATGGCTAAACAGCAAAAGTTTCTTCTTTTGTGTTTCAACAATGGCAATTAAGCTTGTGGAAGAGGGATGTGGTCTATGTGTATATCTGTACAATGTATATATATACACATACAGAAGGAAGCAGGCGTTCGAGGGTCAGAGTTTGGTTGGATTTTTTCTTTTTTTGTTTGAAAAATAGTATGGATGGATTTTTCAAAAGCAATGGTAGCGAAGTTTCTAACCTTAACCTGCCAGTCCTAGATAGATACGCAATATTCCAATTCCAAGGGTAACCGGAGAACTTGGTTTGCACTGGTGAACATTCAAATGGTTGAAAGTTTCATTTTCTTTTGGAAGAATATTATTACATATTTAGTTCTTTTTAAAATAAATATTTATCATTTAAAGGGCTTGCCCACATTATGTTGTTAAAGATTCAAAAGGTTGGTGCTGGAGGAAGAAAATGGAAGAAAACAAGAGCTGTACGTACAAATTAAACCCAAAGTCAACATATAGAGAGGAGATTCATTTGAAACCAACCCAATGACAAAACATATGGAGAGGAGGTCCACCGTGCATGCTTTGATTAGGTCACAAGGTTGGAACTACTACGTTGAAATCCAATAATGATGTATGACACAGCGTTTATTACATGCCTTAATTTAAGTTCGTACTGTATATTTATTTTTGTAACATGTTTAACGAATTTACCATAAGATTTTTGATTCTACCACTTAAAATAAGTTCACTTATTTCTTTAGAAAAGAGTTTGGTTGGTATGATTATTAATTAGCTTCATCAATTCTCTTATTTAATTTTGAATTATAAATATTTTACTTAAATAGATAATTACTCTTAACGCCATAATATAATATGATACTTAAAATACATACTTTCCTTGTTAAATATTTCCGCTTATTTGTATGACACAAAAATTTGTAAAACCCAAAATGTTTTTATTGATAATTATCTAATTATTAAAAGTTAAGTTTTTATAATTAATACAACTTTTAATTTTGTATAAAATCAATTAAAAATCTTTTCATATTGAAATTTGTATAAATTTCTAAATGGGTTTTCAAAGGGAAAGATTTAATTATTTTAAAACAGCAAGTTATACCAAACATGGGTAAGGAAAAAATGGCTGCTAGTCTTGTACCAATTGACGCTGTTATTTGCAACCATAACAAGAAAATAAAGACTAGGATAAAAAATCAGCAGGCTTTCCAATCTTTATATTCTTCTCGGCCAGGAAACTAGAAGCTCCTGCATTCAGAAGGGAAATGAGGAAAAGATAATCAAAATTTCTTTGTTTATCTCAAAGAACTAACAATCCTTTTAGATATGAAAACCATAGTTAAACATTGATTTAACTTGTCTCTCAAGTTCCTCATGCGGGCAAACAGGTATCATCACAAAAAATTTTTATGAGCCCACAATCTTCACTTGGAAGCAATATCTAGTACATATATCCACAATAAAAGTAATTACAAATAACAATCTGTGTTACATGTTATTTATGTCATATACAATCCTGGTAATGTTGACAACAAGAACTATATCAATAAATTATTATATGAATAACATAAATTAAAGAAAGAGGAATCAAATAAGATTTAAGAATAAGTAGAAAGGTAAAAATTTGTTTTTCCCTTTCTATTATATTTAGTTAACGCATCTGTTGTACTATTATCAACTTCAATGGAGCTACCTTTAGTGATATTCCTTCAATCATATTAATGAAACAAGGAATTGCAGAAGGATATTTCATTATTAAGAGATGCTAGTATTTTCCATCTCACCCTTAGTTCATTGACAACTTTGCAGGTTCCTTCTATAATATTAGAGGTTCTTTGTTTTATAAGCGAAAAGGAAAAGAAAGTATTAAGGGTTTCAGAGTAAGCTACGACAGTGTAGAAAGGAAATGCCATTATGGAAACGGACTATCAAGGTGGGCTATAACTTCACCAGGGAAAGCTGATTCGGTAGCCTCAAATGCAACTTTAATTGCGTCTCTCTCCAAGTTCCACCAATGGCTGCAGCATCTTTTTGCAAATTTAACTGGCCAGGGTCTTCCATCAGCAAGGAATATCCAGAGAGCAGATGTCCTACCCAAACTCCATCTTTCCTGAATCACAAACGATTGAGTTTTTGCAACACGAACTTGATATAGCAAAACAGAAAACTATTGTCATCAATCTTGCACACAAAAACTACCTCCATTTCCATTCAAGAAAATAAGATAAATTACGCTCCAAAATCAATAACGAAGTAGTAACACAAGTTTAGACAGTTGGCATATTGTTAAAGTGGAAACTCACACAACAATATCCATGTGCCTTGGTTCATAATGCCCACCACCTATTCCAAGAAGGATTTTGTTTCTACGATCATTCCTGCAATATTAGAGGAGCCAATTTGGGATTAAGAAGCACAACAAGAAGGATTGGCAAAGTACTTCGGTATCTTTGCTCTCTTCATCTTCGTTACATGCTGCTTTATAGTGCTTTTAAAGTTCTTATTCAGACATTTTCATTCTCTACTTTGCGATAAAGTAAGACACAATAATCTAAGAGTAAATAAAGTTTACTCAGATAACTATATCCAACAATGATGGAATATTTAAATGTTCTAAAGGATTAATACTAGATTACTATGCACATTTATGTTGCAGAACAAGCAACGAGAAAAATGTGAAATTCCCTTATACAAGAATACAAAAGGAGGTGAGATTGAGAGAAATTGAGTTTTTTCACAGAATCAACAAACAAAGTTCAGTTAAAAGTTTGAAAGCACGATTGAAGAAAAATAGCTACGTAACTGGTCCAGTCTCCCACAGCATTTCCTCCCCCAAGGCCCAATCCTTGCCAAAATAACTTCAAAATTATGTAAAAGCTTAGTCATTCGGTTGACGTGAAAAAACAAGATTTTAAAGATTTAACTTTACATAAGTGAAGGCAGTGCTTTACATTCAATCACAACAAACAAATTTCTAATATTTGCTTCTCCAGAATAACCTGGCATCTGATCTTATATAATGTACTAAGCACATTTGAAGATATTGAGGAACAAAAAGATCAGTAATCTCTGACCAAAAATACTCACCAGCAATAGCCTGCGCAGCATCCCGCCATATCCAGTATTCTGCTGTACTACCTCAAGAAAATGGAAACATGATTGTAATGAATCTGAAAAAGAATGATCAATTTCCAAAGGTAAACTGTGCTAAAATTACGCAGCTTTATGAAGTTGAGGAAAAATATCTTCTTTCTCTGTATATTTTCCCATTTCCACATTTTCTCATTCGTGAAGCATGCAACATATGAGGAGTTGGTACATTAAGTTGCACAAGCTTACCAATCTCCACAAACAAGGTTGGGGAATTAGTTATTGGACCATGATGGGTAGCCTCCAACGTGACCTGAAACAATGGGAAAAGGTTGCAATAATGTGACATGCTTTCAAGATTCTTTGTACTAAAGCAGGTAATCTGGCAGCACTAGTAATCAAAAAGTGAAATCATGCTAAACTACTGGAGTATCCAATTTAAGAAGCATTTTGATACTGAAGGTGACATTAAAAGTAGCTGTTAGAAGAATCTGCACCAGAAGTTACAAACAGGTTAACTATTTTACCCCATGTTGTGTTTGACAGACAGTTTATCTGTCCCTTTGTTGCTTCTTTTCAGAGAAACTAAATAGGACCTCATTTACTTTAAATCGCAGGACATTTCAGTTCACGGTTCTACTGCAAGTTTAGAAGTAGATAAAACAGAGGAAAACCCAAGAAACTCTGAACAAGATACAGATTGGCCTCTCTTGGAGCTCACCATCTGCTCTATCACATAAGTTTTCTCCGAGCCTTGCTTCCCGTGCAGGAAAAAGCTCTAGAACATGTATTCCAGAGGGTGAAGAATGCATTATTTACTTATTTGAGTACTATTGATTAATTAGCTGGAGATAGTCTGTAAGCGAAAGCTGTCCCATGTGAAGCACAGAAACAGCTACATCGAGAAGAACAAGAGAAATAATGGACTATTTTTCATTACCTGTTTGCATAAGCATTTGAAATTTACTAGACCTAGATGATGACAGAAGGAGTAATTCAGCTATTGGAACATCAAAGCACAATCATGGAGAGGCGTGCTTACAGCTTAGAAGAAGGTGGTCTCTGCTAACTAAGCAATATCTGTATCGCTGAACTGCAATAGAGGACTTGATACAAGAAAACCAGAAAGTAAAAGAGAGGTTCGTGTCTAGTATGAATCTTCAATTAGTTTACACTTTCCTCATAATTTCATTTCCTTATCTGTTAATATTTTCCCCCTCTTTTGTCATTTAAGTTGCAGATTGCTGACAGGATATACAGCGATAAAAGTAAAGATTAATGTGAAAAGTGTTAACTGAAATTTGTAATTAGAGCGCACACACATTCTGATGATGGCCAATGACTTTAAAGCAGAAATTTAATGTGGTTACTTGTGTAAGAACTTACCTAAAAACTTAGGTAGTAGCTAATGATTTCCACTTCATCAAATGACATTTGGACATGTGTTCCAACTTAGATGCTACATAGGAAATAAGTCAGAAGTGTATGGAAGGGATGCTGCTACAGTGTATCACAGAAACTAAAACTTTTTTCATGGTTATGACATCCAAGTTTAACGAAAAACTATGTAGAGAAGGCTGGTACAAGAAAGCTTATAAGTAAGCTTGTTAGTGCAGAAGAGCATTTAAAAGAGTGGAATCGTACTCCGAAAGTTGAGAAAGTTATCTTGTTTTAGAGTCAAAATTTTCAACGTTATAAGAATACTTTTCATCCATTTTAATTCATTTATAAAGAAAATAACTGAAAAGACATACGAGGAAGATACACATTATCCTGCAGCTACTTCCATACGCGAGTTGTGGTTTCTTACCTCAAAACTCAGGAGTCAAATTATGGGATACAGCAATTGTCCTCAGAAGCCTCAAACATGGACCAATTCTCGGATTAGGAGGCGCTGCCCATCCTGGCTTTCCACCAGCAGGTAGAGCTTCACCTTCGAGTATATGAGGGGTACCTAACACAGATTATAGTTTCAACGAACGTTAAAGCATATGGAATAATATTCACAAATAGAAAGTTGATATATACCTATAGGGTGAATACTGAAAGCAGGGCGGTTACAGGAGGCAACATGCTTGCTAAGAAAAATGACCTTGTCCACAGACTCTCCAGTAGCTTCCTCCCAACGCTTGTCTAGGTGATCCTCTTGAACAAGACGATTGTGAAGCTTTAAGACCCTCACCTCCCTATTTACAAAACTTTCTACATCCTAAACAAACCAATGTACATTGTAAAAAGCCAAAAAATAAGTAAAACAAATAACAGAACAAAATGATCTATGGGAATTGTCAAATCACTTAAAAGAAAAAGAAAAACCCTCTTGTTGCCTTTTCTCTTTTATCCCATCTCAAGCGACATCCTTTTTCGGTTGTCTTCAATATGAAATGACAATTAAACAATGAAATGAGAGAAATGGTGACCTGCAACGGAGGACCTGGATACCAACCTGGCATGGCTAGAAGAGCCGACGCAGGGCCTATGGATGCTGGGTCAGCGGTTGTTGCCACCACCACAACTACCATCTGCCTGTTTCTTTTTTTTTTTTCAGCGTTAGTTTCTCCAAGTCCAAAACTGATGGTGGCACGTGCAGATTGCAATGTTAAATATTGAATTATTAATACATAGGCGCACGTAAGTGAGAGTGGAAAGAAGAAATGAGAGAAATAGAAGTCCGTACACTTAACGGCGTATCGACGACGGTGTCATTACCGGCGAACAAGACGGTGAAAGAACTTAAGCATCTCTTGACGCTCGCCTTCCCTCCTGCCTCTTCCTTTCCTACCTTTCATCTCTTCTTCAAGGCAAAGTCTTTTCCTTTTCAATATTTATTAGTCTGCTTTCTTATTTCTTCGTTTTTGATTCAAGATACTGTTTTGATTCAAGATACTGTTTGAGTAAGTCAATAGGTTTGTGTGGATTGTTGTATCAGGGAGTTAAATTGAGCGTTGAGTGTGGATTAGGCACACTTGACATTGAGCCTGGTGATTTCTTTGTCCTCATTCCATTCACCAAGAAGGATCGTCCCAAAAAATCTGAATTTTCAAACAATCTACCTCCTCAACAAGCCTCAATTTCAAAGTTTGCAAATTCTGCTTATTCTGATATGTTGCAAGAGTTAGCTTCCTTATTTGACAAGTCTGCTTGTGACAATACTCAGCAGCTTAATTATGAGCCTGGTAGAACTGATTTTGGACATAAAAGGAAGAGGGACTTTGAGAAATGCAATGATAGTTGTGAGGATGAGGGAGGCCCTTGTGCTTTTCTGTGGAAGGTATTGCAATCTCCCGACAAGAGCATTTTCGAGCAGCAGAACTGTCAGAAGTTTGTTGAGATTTTGCAATCAATGAATTGCTTAAGAAATCCCAATTCTCAGAGCTGTGCATTCTTGGCAATTATGGCTAGTGGTGGCAGAGGAGTTTTTGTGGACAATGGAGCCTCTTGTTTGTGTCCAGCATGGTTGAAAAGAATCATGGAGGCATTTGCTTTTCTTATCATTCTCTCTGCATTTCTTCGAATGCGGAGGCAGGAAATCACATTGGCTCTATTGAAGGAGGCACTGGCACAGCTTGGTAAATTTGGCAGCCAAGTTGTTTTTGAAGATATAGAGCATCTTTCTCTTATTTGCCCTAAGGTAATCGATTGAACTTGTGAGGCCTTATTTCTAGATAACAAGTCCATGATTAGATAAAATCTAATGTGTGGTAGTTAACTGTCTATGTTGTAGAATCTACTTCAACTGCAGCAATTATTCTAGTATTATTTCATTGATCTGTCAAATGAAGAATGATGCGACTTTTAGATGTACATCCTATAATTAGACATTAAGGGGAGTGCGGGAGACAGATGAGAGAGATTTGAAGACGAACAAGACAGAAATAAGAAGAGAAAAATATAGTGGTGAGCAATAGAGTAGAAATTGAATCAAGGAAGTAGAAAAGAACACAAAATTACAACTCTACCAACGACTTCATGTCTTCTTTCAAAACATATCTCATAACCATACAAT
>JANQAP020000181.1:2725334-2740533 GCA_026874005.2 Erythroxylum coriaceum
TTGTTTCCATTTTTCATTAGACAATGCCTCAGATAAGGTTGTAGGAATGGTTGTGGTATTGAGGTTTACAAGAAAGGTTTTAAATGTTGGTGAGAAATTTTGAAAAGACAGGTAGTGTGAGAGTGGGTATAACGGCCTTTTGGTGCATGTTCTGGTTCCTTTCCTAATGGCAATAGGTTGATCTTCATCTTCCTCACTAATCTGTACCTTAGTTTCAGTTTGCAAAGTAGGGAAATTAGAAATTGTTACCTCTTTTGATGAATCTGGTTCAAATTCTTGTACATGCAAAGATTCTGGATTGACCTCTTTCCGCCTTGAGTACACCAGATTTTTGCCAAATCACACATCTCCAGAAGCAGATTTAGGTTCAAGAATGGGTTCGGTTTCAGGAGATTTTGGTTCAAGTGGTTGATGAATACCCTACATTGGGCTTTTGAATCCTAGGACTCTAGAGGGTAGTCCATTAATGAGATGAGTAGTTGTTAGGACTGCTTCCCCCTAAAAATATTTTGGTACATTTTTTTGAAATAACAATGCTCGTGTTTGGTCTAAAAGGTGTCTATTTTTCCTTTCAGTCACACCATTTTGTTGGGGTGTTTTGACACAAGAAGACTCATGAATTATCCCTTCTTTTTGACAATAGAGAGTAAGAGTTTGGTTGAAGTAGTCTTTGGCATTGTCGGATCTAAGTTTCTTGATGTTTATACCAAACTGGTTTTTTACCATAGAGATGAAATGTGGAAGTACAAAACTCACTTCAGATTTGTGTTTGAGCAAGAAAACCCAGGTAACCCTAGTGCAATCATCAATAAAAATTACAAACCACCGTGCCCCTGACACATTTGAAACAGTTGAGGGACCCCAGATATCAGTATGAATAAGACAAAAAGGAAGAGTGCTTCTTTTATTGCTAATAGGAAAAGGTATACGCTTGTGTTTAGCAAGTTCACACACCTCACAATGAAGACTCTCAAAATCTAGCTTTGTAAACAAAGCAGGAAAAAAAGACTTAATAATCCTAAACGATGGATGACCTAACCTACGATGATGTAAGAAGATTTTTTCTTTATTCAACAACACTGATTCAGACATGAATGAATAGGGTGATTTGCTCCTAGATATGTTTGACCTGTTTGCTTCCTCAAGATAGTAGAGGCCACCCTGTTCTCTAGCACTTCCAATCATCTTCCCCAAATCCCTCTCCTGAAATAAACAATGGCTTGAGTGAAATGTAACATTACAAAGCAAATCAAGTGTGAGTTTCTGCACAGATATTAGGTTTGTGGATAGCTTAGGGACATGGAGAACATTTCTCAATGTTATGTATGGGTTTATTTTGACATCTCCTATGCCAGCTATACAGTTGCTAAGAAGCCATCTGCTGTGGTTATCTTCTTATTGCTTGGGCAAGGGGAATAGGTGGTAAAGTGTTTGGATGAATAAGTCATGTGGTCGGTGGCTTCTGAATCCATAATCCAAGATTGCTAAAAACCTTATCTGAGACATTTAATTCAACTGAAACCGAACACATACTAAATGCACAAAGGTACATGTACCTGCAGCTTTCTCTGTGTTGCTAACGAATGCTCTCATCTTTTCCACTTCATCTTGGTTAAAGACCTTTGAGTCTTGCCTGTCTTCCTGTTGGGATTTACTTGTAGCAACCTGCGCTTGTCCATTACCCCTAGGTTGATATCCTTTCTGTCCCCACTCACGACTAGGAGGCTTTCCATGCAACTTCCAGCACTGCTCCTTCATATGACGTTTTTTTTTGCAGTAACTACACCACAGGTCATCACGGTTTTGAGGCTTGGATTGATCCCCTTTTCCAGTTTCTGCATCGAATCTTTTTCCAGCTTGCTTTTCACTCCTACCATAGCTGAACCATCAGAAGGTTGAGAATTAAGCATTAAATTTCTCCTACTTTCTTCACTCCGAATAACGGCCACAACCTCAGTATAGCATGGAACTTTCTACTTTCCGAGTATTTGGATCCTTATTTGATCAAACTCGGAATTCAATCCCACAAGAAAGTCATAAACTCTATCCTGTTCAATGAACTCCTTTAGTATAGCATCATCATCAGGACACTTGGTCTGAATCACTCGATAATGATCAAGTTCCTGCCATTATGACTTTGGCATATTCCTTCACAGATTTGTTCTCTTGTTTAGAGGCAACAATCTTGAATTTCACTTCATACACTTGAGCCGCATCCCTAGCTTTTGAGTATGTTTGCTGAATCGCATCCCAAATATCTTTGGCTATGGCCATGAACATTACCTTATCACTTATTTCAGGCATCATTGAATTCCAAAGCCACGCCATGATCAATGAGTCCTCCTCATCCCATGCTTCAAAACCTGGATCTTCTGGCCTTGGTCCAGTTCCTAACAAGTGACTGATCTTTCCCTTGCCTTTCAAAATAGTTCTAACAAGTTGTGACCACTTGAGATAATTTTTTCCATCCAACTTGTAAGCAGTTTGAATGATTTGTAACTCTACTTTAGATTGAGTCTTGGTTACTTCATCTGATGAAGCCACAATTATTGATCCACTCTCCTTGGTTTCTATCATTGTCCTTCACTTCTATGTGTAGTCAACTATTGACGGAAACTAATCAGCGATGAAGGCTGACTCAGGGACAAAGGAAAGAGAATCTCGAAAGAAGAAGAGAACAAAATGAAGGCTCAACCCCACTCTTTATTTTTTCCCAGAAAAATTCGAGCCTAAAGCTCTGATACCATGTCAGAATTTAGGGTTTTAAGATGTCTCTTTATTGATACTTAATAGGATATATATACACAAAAGAGTACATCATAGATTAGGAAACTGATCTCCTAATCCCACTAAACTAGGAAGCTAACCTTATATGAGGATCCCTTATCTTTAGGGATCCTAATAATACATATCCTATATCTGATATTTATCTAATACAGTGTCTATATCTATTAATACGTATTCTCACACTATCATGTTTTGGTCTTTTCCTTTTTCTCCTTTCAACATTCATATGAAGCTTTTTGAAAAAGTGAATGTTGGATATAGAATTTTTATATAACAATTTGCTTTTGACAATTTTCCAGATATACGTTACTTGCAGTAGCATGAGTCTCTGTCTGTGCCTTATGTCTTGTAATGATGCTTTGGTTGAGTCTAAGCAAATTCTAAATCAAATTTCTATTATTCATGCCTGAATCTCAAAATAGAGATAAGTTCTTATTGAATTTTGTTACTTGTTAATCTTTCAAACCAGAAGTTCCTTCAGGAACATTATTCTCTGTTAATAAAAAGTAAAACCACCGAGTTAATCACCTTTTTAAACTTAGCAGGAGACAAATCAATTACTACCAGTTGACATGGTTCAACATCTCAAAAGGGGCATTGGATCAAAAGGACAGGTTACTACACTTTCTAGTAGTTCAGAATCTACATACAGCAACATGTTCAACTCTAATGAATATCTTGGTTCCTGTGGCTTGACTTGAAAGACTGCAGAAATATGATAACATTGGGCCCATGTCCATTCAATATACAAAAACTTTAAAGGCCTATTTTGGGTCTAACTCCAGCAGATTTATGTGATGCAGATTATGCATATTGAAGATATTAGTGCAAGGAAACCCATTTATGTGGAGGTACCATGTCAACTTTCTGAGAACATGAAATCTGCATTAAATTGTCTTGGTATTAGTCAATTGTACAGCCATCAGGTACACATTACTTTTTCCCTCATGCACACAAACCTTTTCTTTTTCCCATATATTGAACTCATATCGTACTTGCAGGAAGAATCAATCCAAGCCTCCCTTGCTGGTAAGAATGTTGTTGTAGCAACAAAGACTTCCAGCGGGAAATCTCTTTGCTATAATGTGCCTGTTCTGGAAGTGTTGTCTCAGAATTTATCATCTTGTGCCATGTACTTATTTCCAACTAAGGTTGGTTTAAGAATTCTGTAGTGCATCAGCAATTGCATGTTCTGGGTTTGATTTGTTGTGTCCTATTTAAATTGTTGTTCTAATTGTTTAGATGATACAAGCTTCTCATATCTGCAGGCTTTAGCTCAAGATCAAATGAGAGCACTATTAGCTATGACAGAAGGACTTGATTGTAGCATAAATATTGGTGTATATGATGGTGACACTTCTCAGAAGGACAGGCTGTGGCTTCGTGATAATGCTAGACTGGTAGTCAATCTGGATTTTGCTGTTTTAGACAAGTTTTTTTGAACGAAATTCATTAGTTATGTGCTTATATTTTGTTACCTTATATGCAGTTGATCACGAATCCAGATATGTTGCACTTGTCAATCTTGCCATATCACAGGCAATTTAGTAGAATTTTAACAAATCTTAGGTAATTATCTTTATTCCTTGAATTGATAGAGCAACTAATCCAAGTGGTTATGGATTTCATTACTTTCTTGGCACAGCTTCTCCATTCAATTTGTCTATAAACTGATTTGTCTTATGCATTATTTATTAGTGTGATTAGTTTATTTTAGTTTTTGTAATCAAGATGTATACATTCAGGTTTGTTGTAATTGATGAAGCTCATGCTTACAAAGGAGCTTTTGGATGCCACACTGCACTTATATTGAGAAGACTCCGCAGGTTATGTTCTCATGGTATGAATTTTCTCTGGTGAAATAAGATTAAATTCTATTTGTTTTGGATTCATTACTTTAGCATTGAAGGATCAATATTACTTTTCTTCTGCAGTCTATGGTAGTGAGCCTTCATTTGTGTTTTGCACTGCAACTTTAGCTAATCCTCTTGAACATTGTATGGTAAGATTTTTCTTCTTAGTCTAGTTTATTAAACTAGGTTGTACTATTACATTATTTGTATCTTTTTTCTTCTTTTAGTTCATTGTATCAAATAAAGTTTTTGTTTCAGTATTTTCCTCATGTAATTTGAGTTCTTGTTTTCTTTACTTTTAGTGATTGAGTCTCTTGTTAGTTGTTTAGGAACTTGCAAATCTTTCAACGTTGGAGCTGATTAATAATGATGGTAGTCCTTCGGCACAGAAGTTTTTTGTCTTGTGGAATCCGTCATCGTGTCTTAAGCTGGTGAAGTTTCTTCCTTATTCTTATAATTCTCTATCTGAAAAAATAAAAGTGTACAGCATAGGTGTCAAGGTACTCCTTGATAACACTTCAAGATTGCAGGTTTCAGATAAATCCAGGAGTGGCGTGCTTGTTAGTGATTCTGCAGCTAGAAGCATAAGGTGCAATTTAACTACATTGATTTACTCTAGAACTATTACAGAAATTTATGTTTCATTGATTTGAATTGTGCAAAGTTCAATTGTAAATGATTATAGTACTCATGAGATTAATTCAAATTACTGGTGCAAATATCAATGGTTGAGGGTGATGCAAAAGAGCTTAGAGGTTATAAATAAATAAAAGAGGTTAATTTGGTGGAATGAAGAGTAGGAGTTGATGGACAGCAAGGATAACCAAGATTGAAATTTACTTTATGCTAAGTTTTATTTACTAGTTAGGGATTAATAATGAGTTAGATATATTGTTCTAGCTTGTTTAGAACTTAAGATTTTTTAAGAATAGAGAATTCTTATTATAGTACGATTCAATTCTATTTTGCATATTATGTTTGGAATCCCTTTGCTATTATGATAACGGTTCCAAAAACTTCTCTTTACATATGTGTACTTGCCATTCAATAAAATAAATCTGAATTTTCTATTCAAACTTAAGGTTTCAACTGAAAAGTGTGATGCTTTCTTCCTAGAGTAATTATTAGACGTTAGGAATGATTCTTTGCTACCCTCCATTAGTCGGCTTTCTCACAAAATTTCAGCACTTCTAGCCTGGATTTCCAGCAACCAAAAACCATAAATCTAGCTATACCAAACCTAAAATTCCAGCCATATCAAACCTAAAATTCCACTAACTTGAACGTTTTTGTGAGCCTCAAATTCCAGCAGCTAAAATTTTATAAGTTTTATAACTTCTTGTTACCAATTTGGTATCTCTCCTATTCGTCTTATATCAATTTGGTATCAAAACTTTGATTCACAATAGAGACACGTATAGGAGACTACTCAGCAACCAAGAGTGAGATAAAATAATTTTGAAAATTGTAGATTTGATGACCTTCGGTCACAAGATGCTCCAAGAACTAGTTTAGAGAACAACATCGAACAACAAGCTATATTTGATGTTGAGAGTAGAGAAAGTGAAATCCAAGATGAAGAGGCCGAAATTAATCACCAATAAGTGGGGTTAGAGAATTAACGCCTACTAAGATGTCCAAGAAAAAGAAATTGACCAACAACGATTGGAGAGTGTATATGAGGCTTTAGAGCCCATGATAGAGCTGGAACACACAACATACTTGAAGATATTATTAAAAAACTGTTGAAGCACCTAAATTTTGTAGGAAAGATGGATCCACACCTAATTTTAGACTGGACAGTAACAATAGAACATTTTTGTGATTGGTACATGTCAAAAGATCGAAAATCCTATTTGTGAAGATGAAGCTAGTTGGACACACTAAAATCTTATGGAGATCATTAGATACTTTGAAAAATAGGGAAGCTGCCAATTGTTGATTGGGAAGAATTAAGCTGAATTTATCAGAAAAATACTTGACACTACCCAGAATATTCCTAAGATTAATTCATAACGCTTACATAAGAAATTGTCTTTCATGAAATACACAAAAATATTTGATGAACTTTCTACCTAATTTGAAGGAATGGTATCTAAATGAAAACTCGTACTTCACTACAAGGAGGGTTAAGGGCATAAGTTCATAATGAGTTGACAATGCAAAAGGTTTACAGCCTTGAATATGCATATCACTTAGCTTTAAGAATGAAATAATACCTGGGACATCAACTTAAAAAGTTTAGAAATCAAGTTGAGGAGTTTGGCATGAAGAGAACTGTGATTTTGCAAAATTTCATGCCAAGACCTAATGAATCCACCATATAACAACTACAAAGACTTTTAAGGAGGTTGAACCTAAAGGAAAAACCACATTTGAGATTGGGAAAAAAAGAGACAACAATAAGAAGTGTTTCCAATGTAATGGGAAGGGTTACTTTGCTTATAAATGTACTAACAAAGGTTTACAGATGATGGAAGAGGAAGACGAAGAAGAATCAAATAAATATGTGTGTGAGCATGAAGCTCGGAAGGAGTTGGAAGGAGACTCTAGTGACCAATAAGTTGGTCCGTGAGGGGCATATTTATGACCCCTAAGGTGGAAGAACTAGAAGAATGGCTTCGTACTACTATCTTTTTTACTCAATTTAAATGAGGAGATAAAGTATTTAAGCTTATCATTGATGGATGAATTCGTATGAATTTAGTATCCAAGAGCATGGCGACACAATTGAATTTACTTGCAGAAGAATTCCCACATTCCTACAAAGTTGCTTAGGTGTATGATAGTACTATACTAGTTGCTCGGAGGTGCTTGATCTCTTTCAAATTAGGAATATATGAAGATTCTAGCTGATTTGATGTTGTTTCTAGGAAAGTATCTCATATTTTACTTAGTCAATTGTGACTTTATGATTGTGACGTGTAAAATTTGGAAAAGCTAACACCTGTGAGTTTATATTTCACTGAAAGGAGATAATTTTGAAGCCTATGAAGGTAGAAAAAATAGAGAAGCAAAGAGAAAGTAATAAGGTAGTCATAAATACCAAGAAATTACCTTTTAATACCTTTAAAGAATGTAATAAGGCAGTCATAAATACCAAGAAATTGCCTCTTACTACCTTTAAAGAGAGAGAGTTTGAAGTTGTAAGCAAGGAAAAGGCATTGTGCTTCAATGATTGTAAGTGGAGTAACAAAAATAATACTTGAAATAACCCTTATAATACCAAAAGAAGTGGGTAAACTACTAACTAATTTTTTATACGTCTAATGATTTGCCAAGTGAACTACCTCCTTTATGAGATATTCAACATGTTATTGACTTGGTACCTTAATCGACCCTACCAAATCTTCCATCATGTCGTTTAAATCCTATAAAGAATGAAGAGTTGAAGAGAAAACTAGAAGACTTACTAAAAAAGGGTTTATTTAAGGAAGTCTTAGTTTATATGCAGTTTCAACGTTATTGACTCAAAAAAATGGTAGAATTTAATGAATGTGCATTGATTGTAGGCGATAAACAAGATCACAATAAAGTACAGGTTTCTAATTCATCCCCTTGATGACATGTTAGACATGTTGACTGGAGACACCATCTTTGCCAAGATAGACTTGCGAATTGGATATCATCAAATCAAAATTAGACCTGAGGAGAATGGAAAATCACTGTCATGACTAAATATAAATGGTTGCTGATTCCATTTGGACTCACAAATACACCAAACAATTTTATGCGATCATGAAAAGGATGACCAAAGCTCATGTTTTGCAATTTATAGATTTTTTCTAAAGTATTTGAAGTTGCTTGTGATGCATCTCATGTAGGAATAGAGGTATACTCAGCCAAGATAAAGACCCAATTGCTTATTTCAGTAAGATGTTAAGTAAAGAGAAATGATGATATTTGACCTATGACACTGAATTTTATGTTATGGTACGTCCTCTTTACAATTAGTGTCATTCTCTTAGAGAACTTCATAGAAAATGTTGAACACTGAGATGTAGTTTTCAAGATCTTTCCTTCCAAAAATTGATGGACAAATGAAGGTGATGAATAGAAGCTTAGAGGACTTGCTAAGATGCTTGGTAGAGGATAATGTGAACAATTAGGACCTAATTTTTCCTATGACAAAGTTTTCATACAATAATTCTATAAATAGGTGAATTAGTAAGAGTTCTTTTGAACAGTTTTTAGAATTTAGCCAAGGAAACTATTGATTTGGTTCCTTTACCAAAAATAGCAAGAGTTAGTATTTAAGTTGGAGGTTTTGCATAAAATGTGAGTGATATCTTTGATGAGGTACAATGAAAGATAACAACCAACATTTTGACTGATAAGGAATATGCTAATCAACATTGTCAGTTGGTGGCATTCAATGGTGAGGATTCATCTAAAGTGTTACCCAAAGAGAAAATATAAAAAAAGTCATTTAAGAAGTGTTAGACCATATAAGATCGTCAATTTTTACCGTAGAATTCTAGCCCTTCCTTATCTTAAATAAGGGATATAGGATTTTCTTGATGAAAATATTGTGGTGACGAGAGTTGGTGAAGATTGGCAGGTTCTTATCAAGTGGAAAGAAAGAAGAATTTTTTATAGCACTTAAATTTTAGAATATAAATTTCAGAAGTTGAATCCAGAATTTATGATCTGTATTTGTCACATTCTACTTTGAGAACACTTCAAACAAGTCTTAAAGAATTGATGCAAATGAGTTTGGAGTTTTTTTAAAAAAAAGAGGACAAATCACACAACCACAAGCTTTAATTTGGTGGATTGAAGAGTGAGTTGACGTGATAACAAAGGTTGAAATTTACTTTCTGCTAGGTTTTCCGCACGAGATAGGGATTAATAATAAGTTAGATATGTTGTGTTAATTTGTTTAGATTTAAGATTATTAAGAGTAATAAGAACTTCTCTCTATATATGTGTACTCAATCCTTCAATAAAGCAAGGGTGAATTTCTCTACAAACTTGAGTTTTCAATTAGAAAGTGTGATGGTATTTTTTATAAAAGTGATTCTTGGATTGTAGGAGTGGTTTATCTTGGTTGTGTTGTTTTGTTCACTAAAATTCAAGCAGTTTTAGCTTGGATTTTCAGCAATCAAAAACATAAAATTCTAGCTATGTAAAACCTGAAATTCTAACAATCTAAACGAATATTCTGAGCCTGAAATTCCAATAGCCAAAACTTTATAACCTCTGTGACTTCCAACTGTAAAATGGTTTCAATGCCTCTTATTAGATTAAATAGGTAACATTCTTCTTAATTACAAAATTCCTATAATCTCTCATTATCTCCTATACAAGATAGATATCAATATAGAGTTGGTAATAGCCTAAAATATGTTCCTATAGGCCCTCACAATCTCCTATATAGCATAAGTATGAATATAAACCAATACACAACTAGTAATAGATGACAATCGTGTAATATAATAGCTCCCCCCTCAAATTGATGTTGGTCGGTTAGAAAGCATCAATTTGCTAAATAGGGACTGATGTCGATTGCGAGATAATGTTTTATTAAAAATATTGGTTGTTTGTAGTTTGGTGGAAATATGAGGAAGAGTAATCACATCTTGATCATATGCTTCACGAATGGAATGATGACATTGGTGTAGTGTCAGGAAGGAGAAGGGAGTCGGTGGAAGATGTCGTCTATAAACAACCCTAGGCTTAAAGTGCTCAAAAGAACAAGAGAGGTCATCAAAAAAGGGAAGCTGAACAAAGACAAAATTAGTAGAAACACAAGTTTGGAAGAAACATTGGTTTTCAAAGAAAACCACATATTTGGAAATATGAAGTTTGTTAGCATTTGCATCACACGATCACTTTATATGCAATACTACACCCACGAAAATGCACACTGAGCTGACTGAGCTGCAAGTTTGTGACATTCTATGCTTGGTAAATGAACAAAACAGACACACTCAACTATGTGCAGAGAACCATACTCAGGAGCAACACCAAACAAACGAGAGTATGGATAATCAAATTGTAAAATTGCAGAAGGAGATGATTAATTAAATATACAACAATAGATAAAGTTTCTACCTAAAATCTTTCGAGTCACAAAAGATTCAATTATCAAATTACGAACATCTAAAAAGTGACAATTCTTTTGTTCACTAACTTTATTCTATTGAGTGTAAGGACAAGAATGTTGGGAGACAATATCCCTTGTTCTGAGGTATTCTTCAAATTCAATGGACATATATTCTCCTCTAAAGTCATAGCAAAGAATCTTAATACAAGCAAAAAACTGAGTCTCAATAAAAGCAACAAAAGTTTGGTAAGTAGAGAACACTTTATCTTTAGACCAAAGAAAGTATACCTAAGAAAAATGACTGTAGTTATCAATAAATGTTACAAAATATTTGTATTTGAGCATGAGAGAGAACATGACTCAGACCTCAAACATCAATGTGAATAATCTCAAAATATGCGAAAACTCGGTTACACCAAGTTTAGAAGAGCTACACTCAGAATATGGCCTTTTTCTACGACTACGGCTGAAGATATAGAAGAAAATGAATATTTCCCAAATAACCACATTTTATAAGATGATTAAGAACAATTGAATTGGGATCCTAATTTCTTATGTTAGACGGTATTATCATTAATAACAACAATACAAGCAACTAAATCAAAAATAGGAATGAAAAATTAAAGAGGAATTAAGCATCCCACTTTAGGCCCCTTAGTGATCACTTTCCCTAATGCCTGATCCTACACACAACAACTATTATGATCAAAGTGAATTTCACAGTTATCATCAACAAGTTGTCCAACAAAGAGTAAGTTTGTAAATAATTTTGGTGGCGCAAATACATTGGTGAAAGAAGACCCCAAATTACCAATTGCAATAATAGGCATGTTAAATTTGCAATAGGCCTACGGGCCCACACTAAGCAAAAAGTTAGACCACACACAAGCGCAAATGAGGTTCCATCCTAACGCTAATTAGCAATAGGTGGAGTAGCCCACTAGGCTTATATGTTAGTCTTCTTTCCCCTCTTTCTTCGATGTAGGATACTCATATGTGGGTATTCTCAACACTCTCCCTCATATGTGAGTCCTTTTTTACTTGGGCAATCTGGAGAGGTACGTAAACAATTCTCATTAGGGCTAGACTTCTGATTGAGGTCAAATAGGCCCCCCCTCCTTGGGCAAACAATAGTGCTAGGCAACTTGCTTCATGCAAACTTCAAATCATTCTCCAGTTGCTTAAATGATGGGCCCTTTTCTGGGGCAAATAGTAGGCAAAGATTTTCACTGGCTCTGATACCACTTTAAATTTGCAATGGACCTACGGGCCCACACGAGGAGGAAAGTTAGACCACATATAAGCCCAAGCGACGTTTCATCCTAGAACCAATTGGCAATAGGTGGAGTAGACCATTAGGCTTATATGTTAGTCTTGTTTCTCCTCTTTCTTCGATGTGGGACACTCACATGTGCGTATTCTCAACAAGGTAGATTACTCCTATTGGCAACTTGATTATGTTAGTAACCCTTATGCTTACAAACAACATGTAGAGCCTTTGTACTATCAGTCATATGATTGGAGGCTCTTAAGTCAACCAACCAAGGAGATGTGAGTAATTTTCTTTTACCTTGAAGGCCAAATGTAGAGAAAGTAGAAATAATAATCTATTGTACCATCTCAGGTGTGAGATTGGGCAACGAACCAATTGCATAATCTTGTCTAGATGAAGAATTAGTTCTCGATTGTTGTCTAGGATCAAAATTACAGGAGAAAGCAATTGCATTGGATTGAACAATAGTCTAACAACCTTGAACCTGTTTATTTTGAGGTTGCAAATGGCATTTTGTAATAATATGCCCTTCCCTCTTTCAGTAATTGCATAACTTCTTGCTACAATTCTTTGCAATATGCCCAAACTCCATGCAATTATAACATTGTGTCTGTGTTTTGGATTTTCCTTTTCCTTGTTTAGCGTATGCCATGCTAACCATCTTAGTAGTCAACTAGTCATTGTATCTTGAGTGATGTCAAGTTTTGTAGCAAGACATTGTTCTTCTCAAAATAATTGCCCTAAGCATATATCCAAAGTGGGAATAGGAGTAAAATTGAGCAATCGAGCCCTTTCTATCTCAAAGTCAGGTCTTAGCTTCATCAGGATTTGATCTCTTTTTAGTATGAACTGCTTGCAATGCTGCTAAAGCTTCCTTAGGAACTTTGGAATAAAATATACCAAAGTATCCACTTCATATATTGTGAAAGCAGCATAGAATTGGTCAATAGAAAGATTACCTTCTTTGTAGTTGGCAATCTCTAATTCTAATTGAAACTTTCTTTTCAAAAATTAAATAAAATTCCTATTAAATAGAAAATTGTGGAGTTGCATTACAAGACGTCCACCTCAAATTTGCATTTACTAAAACTAGGTATGGGTGACAACTTATGTCGGAATGCTAGAACTAAGTTGAAAAATCAATGGGGAAACCAAGTGTGTAGAACCATTAGTTGACACATGATTATCATCCATACTCCACAAGTCCTCAAACAGCAACTGGAAGCTTCATCCGTGTATGCAATTTGGATGGTGTTCAAGTCACCTGCAAAAGCTTGGAGAAGAGAACCATTGCATGGCTTCTAGATTCACACTGCGAGCTTCACCAGTTCAATTCCACTCCCCCTAATTTCTCCTATTCTCCTTCTAATTGTTTCATCCCAATCTCCATCTAGAGAGTACCTCCATCTAGGGCAAGGAAGTGTTCCTTGAGCCATCAAGTGATCTCTACTATGTCTCTGGGTTTTAGTGCTTATCTTTAAATAACCACATTATCTTAGTGATAAACACACCTAAGATAATCTCATTTATTTAGAAGTGGTATATGAACAAAGATTGTTGACCATATATGATTCAACAAAGCTGAGCAACCAGTAAACAATCTTAGCATCCTTGCTTTCCCATGAACTAAGTTCTTTAGAATTAGTAGGAGCCTTAGAGTTCTTGCCCTTTTCACAACATTTTGAATTGAAATTCCCAATTAGGATAATTCTTGCCATTAAGACGAACAATAGATATATTTTCTTTTAACATATTTTATCAAAACAATAGATCAAAAAAAAATTGATATTATAACCTAATCAAAATGATACTTACCTTCAAACTCATGCAAAAAACACAACAAAAGCTCCAACAACCTTGAAAATAAGTTCCCTTAACTAGAAAGTACTCAAGGATTTTGAAGAAAAAATCCAAAAAAAGATGGCTCTAATACCATGTCAAATGGTTTCAACCTTTGCACTAAGGAGTTTTTTTCCATTAAATAAGTAACATTCTTCTTAATTACAATTATAATTTGTTCCTATACTTCTTCATAATCTCCTATATAAGGTAAGCATCAATATATAGCTGGTAACAACCTAGAATTTATTCCTATAATTCCTCATAATCTCCTATATAAGTATAAATATACACCAGTGCGTAGTTGTTAACAAATGTAATAGTTTTGCAATATAGTTACAATAGCTAATAATATGGTACCTATTTTATTTGTCCTACATCAGAGGGTTATTTTCATGATTATTAGGGTATTGTTGATTGAATTTCAATTTTGTTTGTATGACCATTTTGGAACAAGTCATTGGGATCACTCTTGTCCTTTTTCCTTAAAATTAGATTTTGAAGTTTTGGAATCAAGTTCCTTAAATATCATGATGTTGTACATCAATGGTGATCTTGTGGCAAAATCATGTATAATGACTATTGATTGATTAATTGTATTTAATTTTCTTATTATATTGGAGAATATCCCATAAATCATGACACTAAAATTATTAGATTAGATATTGCATTAAAATATCTCATAAATCATGAGATTAGAATCATTAATTTCCATTTATAGGTACTAGAATTTTGTATATAAGTTAAGCCTGTTGTAAACATTTGATTTAAGTAAATTTCTATTCAAATTCTAAAATGGGATCAACGCCAAATTAAGTTCCTTGGATCAAATTGTTTCCAACCTTCATTGTGAAAACATATTTCTCATTTTTGCTCTTTTTGGTTCGGCTTTCATTGCTGCACCCTATTTCCTTCGTTCCATTTCAACCTTCATTTTTGTCTCCTCCCTGTTTTATCTGTTTGATCTCAACCTTCATTGTTGATTATTATGCTCTGTTCTCCTCTAAAATTGAGCATTTCTTCCAGTCTTTATTGTTGGAATTATCTAAGGATTAGCTGGCTTGTAAAGGGAGGAAGCAAGCAATACCACTATTGCACAGCCAGAAGAGATTGCTTGATTCCAACAGCCAAGGGAATTATAGATAATCCCATAATAATAGATAGTCCCTTAATTAAGGGATTATTCTTATAGATTATCCTTAGCTGTAATATCTAGCTATATTAGGGATATTTTCAAATAGGGAGTCTTCCTAAATTAAGGAGACTACCAAAATTATGTACCTTAGCTCTATATAAGAACCTATGAGTCTGCAGCATAGGAGATATAACTTTCAATATATATCAAAGTTGTTACATGGTATCAGAGCCTCACGCTCTTCCATGAATTACAAGGCTGCA
>JANQAP020000181.1:2744020-2759933 GCA_026874005.2 Erythroxylum coriaceum
GCAAAATAATCCCATGAATAACTCTTAAGAATTGTTCTTCATGTTTCCAAACTATCTACCAAGTTTGTTTCCATACAAATTTCACCCAGGATTTATGTTGTAATTTGATTTTTTATAGTAGTCATTGTGTATTTCAAGACAAGGATTTATGGAGGATGATTGGACTTGTTAGAGAATGGGATGACCTCTATTATCTTGAAGCACCAAGTCAGTTGAACATAACTAATGGTACATTATCCAATTCTTTCATATTTGTTGCATCCAATAAAGAAAAATTTTGCTTCACCCTTATCGGTTAGGACATCCATCATTTTAAATTATTAAGATTATGTTTCCCTCTTTGTTTACAAATCTTAATGTTGAAAATTTTCATTATGAGGTATGTGAGCTTGCTAAAGGCAAGTGTATACCTTTTCTAATTAGTAGTTGAAGGGGCTTTATTTCTTCTGTCTTATTCCAAGTGATATTGGAGGTCTATATACTGTTTCCAGTGTTTTCAGGACAAGATGGTTCTTTTTTTCATTGATGATTGTACTCGTGTTCTTTAGATTTTTCTACTCAAACATAAATTTGATCTTAATACTATACTTCCAAATTTTTGCTCCATGATCGAAAATCAATTTGGGGTCAATATCAAAAGGTTTAGGCTAGATAATGTCAAGGATTTTTTTAATCAAGTTCTTAGCCCATACTTTTAAAATGAAGGAATAGTTCATGAGGGATCTTGTGTATATACTCCATAACAAAACGGGGTAATAGAGAGGAAAAATGGTCATCATCTTGAAAAAACACATGCTCTGTTGTTTCAAAAAATATGTCTAAGGCATTTTGGGGGAAGCAGTTCTTGCAGTCACTCATCTGATATACATATTGCCTTCTAAAATCTTGCGTCTCAAACGTTCTGTGAATGCCCTTTTAATATTTTATTCGAATCTCGACACTATCAACAATCTTGTTCATAGAATTCTCGAGTGTGTCATTTATGTATTTTCATAATGGGGGGAAACTAGATCCTAGGACTAAAATATGTCTTCGTGGGCTATTCTTCGACTTAAAAAGGGTATAAGTGTTACTACTCTCCATAGTTCTATGTCTTAATGAATGTTACATTCAATGAACAAGATTTGTATGGATAATGACGAGCAGGAGTTTCCTATTGCCATCAGAAAAGAACTAAAGAGTGTACAAAATGACCATTATACCCTTTTGCACATTTCTTATCATTGAACAAATTTTCACGATCTCACAAGGCCTTCGTCGTGAGCCTGAACACTATTATCATCCCTACCACCTTATTTGAGACTTTATCTAATGAAAAATGAAAAAAAGCTATGAATGTGGAGATGCCTGAAACAACCTCTCTACTCTGTGGGGTAAGGTTGTGTACTATCAGACCTCCCCAGATCCCGCTTTGTTGTGGGATTTCGGACTGGGTGATGATGATGACTTGTAGGAAAGAAACCGATGGGTTGTAAGTGGGTATAAACCAATGTTTAAAAACCAAACCAAACTGGCCAATTCGACCATAAATAATATCTGGTTGTCCTATTCAGTTTCATTTAATAACCTCTATAAACAGACCGGAACCGATTAATAGCAGATAACTAAGTTGCAAAAATTGCTGCTAAGCCATTTGAAAAGAAACCCACCTAGAGTGCTCAGCACAAAAGGCGTCATCGTCAACCATCCAAATTCACCCAAACGACTATGAAACATGGAATCCCAATGACCCAATGCTTGGATTTAGTTGACGAGAATGAAGTAAGAAGATGAGTTGTTGTAAGGTTTGAATTTGGTGAGGATAAACTCAGGGAGAGAAACTAAGCATGTACCGATTCACATACATGGAAAAGATAGATAGTCCCAAACTCTGCGCCTCAGCCGGATTTTTAATGGATGTTGTTGTTTGAAAAAGAGAGATAGTAAAAAATGAAGGTATAAAACCCCATCGTCATCATCCTCCTCCTCTGTCCCTAAGCCTATCCATCACAATACACAATGCAGCCGTTTCTTCATGCGAACCCCAACCCTAACCTCCCCCTCTTTATCTCTCTTCTTTGCCTCGATAGCATCTTTGGTGTACTGTTATAATCTTTATTTTTATGAACTACGTGTCTTGAAACTTTTTGTTATATATAATATTTCAATTTAATATTATGAAAAAGTATAATGTTAAATTATTAATCCTTTCTGAACATTAATTTTTTCATTCAATTTAATGTTAAATTTTATTAAAACAACTTTGACAAACTTAGAACCGTATTTGATTTGTAAGATATTAGTTTTAAGATGAAACAACTTATTCCAAACTAATTTTAATAACATAAGAAATTCGTAAGTTTTCTTTTTTTTAGCTTTGAATTTCTGCAAAATATAGCATTTGTATATATCTCATTTTGCTTTTTCTAAAAATAATAAAGCATAGTTAATTCAAGGAACAACAAAAATAAATAAATTTTAAAATAATTATAGAAGTAAATTAAAAAATATTCTTTTTAAAAAACCTAACTGACCAAATGGGTAGTACTTCTCTCTTAGTTATTTGGCGTAAACAATTTCTTCAACAACAACAACAAAATATTTTATTTTTATTTACTCATAATTTTTACTTCTTATTTATTATATATCGGTTTTATAGCAGTTCAATACTGGTTGAACCTTTAAGCCTTAAACCTTTCCTTTGACTCATTCAATGTCCGGTCCGATTTTTAAAACATTGGTATAAACAATGAAATATATGGGAATGGGTCCATTGAGAGATACAAGGTGTGATTGGTAGCAAAAGGCTATATTCAAACTTATGGGATTAATTATTTGGAGACTTTTACTTATGTTGCAAAGAGGAATACGGTTAGAATATTATTGTCATAGCAACTAATTATGGTTGGGAACTGCAACAATTTTATGTCAATAATGTATTCTTATATGGAGAACTAGAAGAGATTTACATGGAAATTCTAGTAGGTTAATTTGGCTACTTATATTGTGTGTAAGTTGAAGTAAGGCGCTATGTAGCCTTAAACAATCACCTCGAACATGGTTCACAAGATTTGCAAGAGTTATGTTGGCTATTGGATATAGACAAAGTCAAGGAGATCATACACTGTTTATTAAACACTCTTCTTCAACGGGAGTTATAGCTCTTATAGTGAAAGGGGATAATGATAAAGAAAAACAATTATTGACTCAATGATTAGCTAAGGAGTTTGAGATTAAGGCTCTGAAAGGTTGAAGTATTTCCTTGGATTTGAAGTTGCACCATTCTAGTTAGGGAAATTTTACCTCACAACAAAAGTATATAACAGATCTTTTCAAGGAAATAGGCAAGATGATATGCAAACCTCTAAGCACTTCTATTGATATGAATCTAAGCTTAAAAAAGCAGAGGAGGATGTTGTAGTAGGCAGAGAAATGTATCAACACCTAGTAGGAAGATTAATTTATCTATCTCACTTACGACCAGATATAACATATGCAGTAAGTATAATTATTCAGTTTATGCATAGTCGAAGGAAGTTCGTCTGCAAACAGCTCAAATAATACTTCAATATCTTAAGGGAACACTAGGGAAATGTATATTGTTTGAAACAAATGAGGTTTGGTTCTTAAGGCATATATTGAAGCTGGTTATGTTGGATCTATTGTTGATAGAAGATCAGTTTCAAGATATGGCACTTTTCTTGGTGGGAACCTTGTGACTTGGAGAAGCAAAAACAAGGTTTAGTGGCTCAGTCAAGTGTAGAGGCTGAGTTTTAGGCGATGACTCAAGGTGTCTGTGAATCACTCTATTTGAAGATTATTCTTGAAGACCTGAAGGTCAAGTGGCATGACCCTATGAGACTATACTAAAACAACAATTCTGCAATCAGCATAGCTCACAACCCAGTTCAACATGATTGAACAAAGCATATTGAAATCGACAGGCACTTTATCAAGGACAAATTAAAAATTGGATTAATTTGTATACCTTATGAGTCTACACATGGTCAATTGGTTGACATTCTCACCAAAAGTTTGAGCAACTCAGTTTTTCATAATATTTTATCCAAGCTGGAAATGGAGAACACCTATTCACCAACTTGAAGGGTAGTGTGGTAAAATCATATATATTGATTGATTGTATTTGATTAAGTTTTCTATTATATTAGAATCATGAGATTATATATTGTATTAGAATATCTCATAAATCATGAGATTAGATCATTAGTTTCAATTTATGGGTACTAGAATTTTGTATTATAAGCTAAGCCTATTGTAAACATTTGATATAAGCAAATTTTCAAGTTCTAAGAGATCTGTATTGTATCTGGTTTATTTTAATGCTTCTAAGAAGATATAGGTAGTGTACATGCTGATTATATGTTCTTTTGTTTACTTAAATTTGATAGATGCGTGATAAAATGGTTCAAATGAAAATATCTAAACAACTTTCAACCTGTCTGCAGAGGTACAACCTAACCCAAAATTTGTTTTTGCAGCCCAATATCGGAAGTTTCACATCTATTTGCAGAAATGATTCAGCATGGACTACGTTGCATTGCATTTTGTAGATCACGCAAACTCACTGAGATTGTTTTATCCTATACGTATGTCAATTCATACCATAAATTCGAAATTATTTTGATAGCAGTTTATTAATACCAAATTTTATCATTAAATTTCAACAACTGTTATAGGCGAGAGATTCTTCAAGAGACAGCTCCAAACTTTGCAGACTCAATAGCTGCTTATCGTGCTGGGTACATTGCTGAAGTGAGTTCAGATTTTCTTGGTTACCATGTTTGGACACTTGTTATGTTGTTGCAAAGTAGATTCATGAATCAGAGAATTTGTGTTTCTGATTTCTGAAAATTGAATCAAACTTTGGTGAATAATTTCCTTCTTTCTAGGTTAGACATGTTATAGATGCTATCATTTATTGATTAGTTAACCCTTTTCAGTACTTTATATTAGTAAGTTGCAACGTGCGTGGTCAATGTGCCTTTGAGCTTTTGTCTTCATTAAACCATTTAACGTCCACCTCCAATACTTGATCTCTGTGCCAACTAGTTTCTCAAAAGTATAATAAAAGTTATTTGAAGATAGTGAAGCTATTCCTAAATTGGATCAAAGGAGGCCTATTGTGTCATACTTCATGCTTCATTATGTTTTGATTTGTCAGATTCTATCCTAAGATGAAATTTCATCTATATAACAAGTAACCCATGAAGGAACTGTTTCTTTTCTCCATTTTCATTTCTAATGTTGGCTTTCATAACTACAGTTCCTTTTAGTTTCTTGATGAGACTGTCAGTTGAAGCTTTGGTTTATATCACTGGATTGAACCGCATTTGTCAAAAGAAAAGAATGACAATGATGTCATATCAACTTTTCTCACATCGTAATCTTGTACCTCAGTTGTCATTTCCATGTTCATATTTGACATATCAGGTGAAAATCATTGCCAGCCTGTTTGGTAATCTGGTCATATTTGCAATTGATAACAGGATCGTAGGAAAATAGAGAAGGATTTTTTCAGCGGAAGGCTTTGCGGCATTGCTGCAACGAATGCCCTTGAGTTGGGTATTGATGTTGGCCATATTGATGCTACCCTTCATTTAGGTTTTCCTGGTAGTATTTCTAGGTAAAATGCTTAGTTACTCCATTTTCAGCAATTTTGGTACTTCTCTTCAATTGTTCAAATTGTAAACATTTTTCTTCCACTTTTAGCCTTTGGCAACAAGCTGGCAGATCTGGAAGGAGAGAGAAGGCATCTCTTGCTGTTTATATAGCATTTGAAGGTCCCCTGGACCAATATTTTATGAAGTTTCCGAAGAAACTTTTTGATGGCCCAATAGAGTGCTGTCATATTGATGCTCAAAACGAACAGGTATCAAATTTGCTGTGATTGAAAGTTTTGTCTCAATCAATCATTTTTGTGGTGTTCTTTTTCTGTATCCAACAAAATAGGCTAATTTATGTGCTTCCCTTTAATGACTTGCTATTGTAGGTGCTTGAACAGCATCTTGTCTGTGCCGCTCTTGAACACCCTCTTAGTTTGGAATATGATGAAAAATATTTTGGCCATAGTTTAGAGAATGCAGTGAAATCCCTTAAAACTAAAGGTTATTTGGGTTTTGATCCCTCGCATGAAGCTTCTGCTCGAATTTGGAGCTACATTGGACGTGAGGTAGTTATTATTATTATGTGTACATTACATTTAATATTTTGTTTCCGTAACAGAGGGTGAGCCTTGAAGCCACTGGTAAGATTACTCCTTTGTGATCGAAAGGTCACAAGTTCGAGTTAGAGAAACAGCCTCTTTGTAAAATACAAAAGGAAAGTTGCATACAATTGATGACTCTTTCTTGACCTTCACAAAGCGGAGAGCTTTGTGCACTGGGGCAGCCCTTATTTTGTTTCCTTAATTGATAAAATTTGTGACAATTTTAATTTGTTTCCAAATTTGTTTTCCCTTCCTTTCTATCATTTTTCTAGACAATGCCATCACGTGGTATAAGCATTCGAGCTATAGAAACTGTCAGATACAGGGTAACAGACATAGAAAAAAAAGAAGTCCTCGAAGAGATTGAGGAAAGTAGAGCTTTCTTTCAGGTATCAAAGTTGCAATTTTTATTTTCAGAGTGGACCATGGTTTTGTCTCTTTTATCTCTTTAGCTGTATTCCTTATCAATTCCATAGTAAGCTCTTTTTCATTCAATTCCTTATGTAATACATGGGATTAGGTATATGATGGCGCAGTCTATATGCATCAAGGGAAGACCTATCTAGTGAAGGAATTGAATTTGTCGGAGAAGATTGCTTTATGCCATGAAACTAATGTAAATTATTACACCAAAACCCGTGACTATACTGATATCCATGTAATTGGTGGCAACCTTGTGAGTTGGACCCTCAACCTTCTGTTTTCCTCTGCAATTTCCCTTTGAACTTCTGTTAGTAATTCTTCACACTTGTCATTTTTTTGCACTTTTAAATGTTCAGTACTTAGTGGTATTACATCTTGATGTTCACTCTGAGTTACTGCGAATTTGATTTCAATTGATAGTGATGACTAGAGGGGAAGATGTTCCTTGCTTTTCTTGTCTGCGTTTCCATTTGTAATTGAAAATCATGCTAAGACGAAGTGATCAATTCATATGGAGAGAATGACTTTTAAAGAAGCCTATTTTGTAGGAAGCAACAATGTATAGTTATATATTGCTTTGCACAATAAATATACCATCGAGAAAGTTATATATCAGCATAGAATTTGTAATTATTTCTTCTGCATCTTATAAATGATGTATTTGCTTTGAGACTGAGATATCTTCTATGTTATGTTAGGCCTATCCTGCACGGGTTTCTGGGAATCAGTCCTCTAGAACTACAGCTCAAGCAAATTCTTGTAAAGTAACAACTACTTGGTTTGGTTTCTACTGTCTACAAAGAGGAAGCAACAGAGTTTTAGATGTAGTTGATCTCTCACTGCCTACATTCTCATTTGAATCTCAGGTTGCTGTTATTGCTGAAGTCATGTTTGCAGTAACCCTTATCCAGTTGCACATGATTGTCTTTTGATTAAACCATTCTCCTTTTCTTTTCAGATGCTATAACTTCTTGATGAATTTCTGTACAGGCTGTTTGGATTCAAGTTCCCCAATCCATTAAAAAGTTGGTAGAGGAAAAAGGTGTTTCATTTTGTGGCGGTCTGCATGCTGCATCTCATGCTATTCTTAACGTAGTGCCTCTGTGAGTCTTTTATATTTATGTTCATCTAAAATCAGAAACTGTTTCCTCATACGTTCACTTAAACCTTGTAATTATTTGCTCAAAACTTTTACTTCTCATACATACCTGCTTTGGTGCTCTAAACTGGTTGAGTACGTTCTGATGCTTTGGCCTGCAGATATATAAGATGCAACTCATCTGACTTGTCTCCAGAATGTCCAAACCCACATGATACCCGCTATTATCCAGAAAGAATTCTGGTATACGATCCGCATCCAGGAGGGACTGGTGTCTCAAAGCAGGTAGTTAGAAATTGAAATGCTCTAGTTTAATTTTAATTCATGAAGTTTGGTAGCTTAACAACAGAGTGCAGAAGTACCTGAGCTTAAAACTAATATTTGTTAATTATGGTTGCTAGAAATTTGATGGCATAGTATAACCGTCCAGGTTCAATGGCCTTGTCATTACGTGTAATACTTAAAACAGAAATTTGAGTGAAGTTTTATATGTATTTCGGCAATTTGGTTGGCAATTCACCACTAATTGATCCTTCTTACAGGGCCAAAATATAAAAAATTCAAATTTTGATTTAAGATTTTTTGGGTGGTTTAATAGCTATTGGGTATGCTATCATGCTTGACCTTTAAACACAGGCAGGTTTTTCAAAAAAACACTTGCAGGTTTTTCATAGTCTACTGCATGGTTTCACGACAGTTTCATCTTTCTGACTTTTGAGTTCTGTACATGCAACAGATTCAACCATATTTCACAGAGCTTCTAGGTTCTGCTTTGGAACTTCTCACATCTTGCCACTGCTTTGGGAATACTGGTTGCCCTAATTGTGTTCAAGTCTGTCTCACCACTCACCTGACTTCCACATTTATCTTCTGTTCATGCTTGAATAAAGTAGATTGTCATTTATTGCAGAGCTTCGTTTGCCATGAACACAATGAAGTTCTACACAAGGATGCTGCCATTATCATCATTAAGGTTCTGCTCAAACCTTGAGGACCTCCATTCTGATATTTTTGATTTTTTACGTATTTTAAAATTTTCTACAGGGTGTTCTGGATGCAGAAGAATCTTACTTTAGAGACCTTTATGGTCCTCGTAAAAGCATATAGAGCAGTTTTGTAAACTCGTATGTGTTGTCTGTAAGTGCCTGTAGCATGGAGAGGGTCAAAACTTCTTAATCACACTCATACTGCAATCAGTTTGATATGTTGCCATGTGTTGGCATAATCAAAGAGAAACAATGGGTTTACAGTATCTTTCCAACCCTCCCTAACTCCATATCCCTTCCACCACCACTACTACAATCTTCCAATCCGTAAACTTCGTTGAACATTTTTGGCCATGATATTTGTACCAAGCCAGAAGCTTCTTAGGTCTAGTATGCACCAATTATTTAGTTTTGAGTGCATACAATTTAATTGTGCTGGCGAATCCTACTGCTGGTTTGAATCATCTTTTGCTCTCTCATTGAAATAATTGACTGGTTCTCCTAAGCACATTTTTCATTACAATTAGTTGGTAAATCTTGTTGCTATTAGGCGTAGCTAGAACTTGTGAGACAGACCTCAGTGGCCCAAAACTTGGTAGATATTTGAAAACCAAGTGGCGATGGTTGTTCCGGAAATGCAGTTAAACCTGTTCAAAGGCACCTTAGATTGAATGGTGATTCACCCAGCAAAGCAGGATTGGCTTCGAAGACGCAGCTCTATGTAAATCGAAGAGATTTGCTAGCATGTTCAGGTATATGATAATCTTTGCTGCTAAAGTATTTGATGAAAATGTCTCTGAGGTTTCAAGTAAACGAAGAAAACGACTGTCTTGTTCTTTTAATTGTCTATGTGAAATCTCGCAAGTTCTGTTTAGATGTGGTTTTACTCCATTAGTTCAATGGTATTGGCACCCGGGATATCAATTGCAAAGATTGGACATGCTGAAATTTTGCTTTTGCACAAAAAAATGAGGATATTTGAAGATCAAAGAGGCCAACTCTTTTGATGGAAATGAGGAATTATGTAGATTAATAGTTGTTTCATACGGTACATTACATGTAGATAGGTTTCTCCAAATGATATAAGATTAGCCAGTCAGCTGACAACGTAACGAGGGATCAACTCCGGCTGGGGCATCATTTCTGGACTAGGGAAGCTAGGCAAAATGTACGCCTTCTACAAATGCGAACTCCGTCAACCGCATGAATTGCGGGAAAGTTGATTGTTGCGGGGAGCTGCAAGGCTCTAAACATGAGAAGTTTTGATGTTAAAATGTTAGTTCAGAATGAAGGTCTTCGTCAGAGCGTTTACTTGTGGTGTGCTTGATCAGTTAATCCCTTGTTTGATACTTAGCGTTTTGTAATTGTACTTTGCTTAATATGACAGGACTTCCTTTCACTCGTCTCATACGACACGATTAAAACAGCAAGGAAGGAGAAAGATACATTAGTTGTTCAATGTATATTATTTCGAGTTATACTCTTGTCCCTTCAATTTAGTACTTTCATCTCAACGTAATGTTTGCCTTTTATACTAATATCTAATTACTTGCATTACTATGATTGCTTAATACAATTCAAGGTTTTACGAGGCTTTAGCACTAGCCTGTACTGATGGTTCCAGTCTCTGCACAATAGCTATTGTCTTTAGTACTTTTTCTCAAAGAAAAACTTACTTCATGGTTATTTAAACATGAATTAACCACCTTGCTCAAGGTTAGTGGTATGATTCAATTTAAGAACATACTTTACAAACCTTTCTTCGGGTGTTCAATACTAGTTATTTAAATTTCTAGTAGCATAACGTCTAGGTTATTCAATCTAAAATCTGTAATATAAACATCTATTTCTAAAATGATTTTCCTGTTAAATATAAACAAAATGAAAGAATTCTATTATGTTTCGAATAGAGAAACTTCTTAAAAGAGTCCATGTTACATTAAAGTCTATAATAAATGAACAAACTTCAAATGTGGAGGAAAAGGTATAATAATAGGCTAAATAGGATTGATGCTGCTTCATCGGACCATTTATTTTCTTTTTAAGCTGCTTCTTTCAACATATCCACTCCCATCTGTTAGACAATACTGGAAGATATATTCGACTTAAGACTTCTTATGCCAAAATTAGACACAAACTTCAAAGTGTCAAGTGGAAATTGAGAGTAACAAACCTTTTGGTTTAGGGAAGTGTGTCATTTATATATTGAAGGTAAGGATGCGGATATGACTCGTCTTTTTAGAGTGCAAGACAATATTATTTTAAATTTCTTAAATAAGATTAAAATAACATCTTTTTTAGTAAAAATTCGGATCATAGGCCTTGGATCAATTTTTTATACATGGGCCTGGTTCAAATTGATCCCAAATTAGATTTAGACCTAGCTCTAGCTCAAGTTAAGAAATAAGGAAAGACACACGCATAGTTTGGTTCTATATTTAAAACACATTTTGAATCTCAATGTTTACAACAAAATATAGAAGAGATCCTAACATTTCGAAGCATTCAAATTAAATTCTAATATTTTCAAAACATTCAAAATAGACTTTAAGTGAATGAAAAATTTTACAGAGTTAATTATCTGTCAATTAAACGCAACATAAATGCTAACGTAACATTATTTTTTATTTTTTAAATAAAAAGTAGGTCTCACTTTTATATGGCAAGTAAGACCAACTTTCTAAAATATATAAATATGGCCCTCATTTTCATGTGACAAGTGATACCTACTCCCTAAAATATATAAACAATGTTGTTACTTATAGGACTCACTTTTTGATTAATTCTAAAACATAATTATGTGACCGTAGAATCTATTTTTAATTTAAAAATATAAAAATAATGTCATGTTAATATTAACATAACATTTAACTGATAGGGAGTTAATTCCGTTAAATTTTTAGTTCATTTAAGATCTATTCTAAACATTTTGAAAACATTATGATTCAATTTAAGCACTTCAAAACGTTATGATAAAACAAATTATGGTCACGCGAGTTAGACAAAACAAAGTTGGCACCCTATATGGATTAGTGAGAACATGATTGTGCATAAGGTAGGGTATGGATCTCCAAAGTCTCATACATAATGGGTAAGCTACAACGTACTATTCGCCTTTACAAGTCTCGAAGAAACTCTCATACAGGCTTCAATAGGAGCCTAGGGCATACGATGGTGGCAGGGTTTAAAAAACTTTATTTTCAAGTTTCATCGTCGTGGTTCACTTGTCAGGCTACCACATACTTCTCCGTTAGCTGGAAAACTAATATTCCTATAAATTTTTTAGTTAAAAGGTCTTAGAAAATGGAAAGTCGAAAAACTGTCTTTTGATCTTTCCTTGATCTAGGTCGTTGGTTGTCACTATATAAGTAAGTATGCTCCTTGAAAATGGCTCATTTTCTTTCACTAAATACTCGAGCTAGACCTGTAACATGTGAATTCTAGTTTGCAATATGGGAGTTCAATTCATTAGTGGTCAGAGATCTGTGAGTCTAGCTAGTTCAATCTATAGCATGCACTTTGTAAAAAGGTACATCTGCATCTCTCAATCTTCTAATGATTCTAGTAAGTGCTTTAGTAGTTTAAGCTCCTCCTTTAAGACTGTTTTTACAAGAAATTTCTAGTCAACCTTCTTACAAAAAATCTTTTCTTAACATTAAGCATGTTGGTACTATATAAAAATGTTAAGTTAATTCCGACAATTTCTTTGTCTTTAACCTTCTTCACTTTTCAAAAATTAGTCAGTTCAACAGTTTTTGATGGTTATAAGTGTATCCAAAGTATATATATATAAAAGTGTATCTAAAGTATAAATGAGATTAATGCTTATTGTCTCAACCTCTCTTCTTAGTCCTAATCCCCGTAAGGAAAAGATAATAATTTATATCAAAGTTTTATATCAAAGTTTTCATATGTTGTTGATTCCTAGGTGTAATGCTTCTTTCTCTATTCTGCCTATTGGTACGATTGAAGTAAGATTAACCTAGAATAGAACCATACCCTAACTATAAGCATAAAGTCAAGTCAACGTACTCAGTGTATAGGACTCTCCATTTTGCGAGAGTTTGGGAAGGGCTTCTTTTTACAAAAAGGTTATTTTCATAACTTGAACCTGTGACCTAACTATAAGCGTAAAGATTAACCTACAATATAGAATCCATGCCCTAACCATAGGCATAACACCTTTCACTCAATGTTAGAATCGACAATCAATAGATGAAGGCAAACTTAAGTATAAAATATTGATAGAATGATAAAAATTAACACACATTATATCTTTTTCTTATAAAGAAAGTAATTGAGAATGTTTAAACAATGTAAGTGTTTATTTAAAAAAATAAGTTTATTAAAGTAACTTGATAATGAGGATCTTAAATGGAACATTAATTGAGTGTGTAAATGTCCTCATTTTGATGGTTGTATAATTGATTTTTAAACTTGAGATTATCAAAATATCTAATATGGTAATTACTATATTTTGATTCTGATTATATTTATAATAGTTTAATCAACAGTATTGGATAAGATTCATCACGTTAAATTAATTAAGGAGAATATTCTACTATTTTTTATTGGTAATATATTAAGAATTATTTGAAAAGATTTTTTCAAATATCAATTAGAAATCAATTACTATTACGAAAGAATGAAGATGGTTAGATTTTAATATAACAAACACTAGTTTTATACTCAATGTCTAATTGAAGTATTAGATAATAAAAAGATTAAACTAGATGTTATACTTATATATAGGTATATTAAGTCAAATCCTTTTAATATTCCTAACATCTTGGTAGCCACGAGATGTTGGTAGACATCAATTTTAATATATGTTTATGAATTATTTAATTAGAGAAATAAAAATAAATTATCTAATTTTAATTATAAATTATAATTGAAAATTATAATTATTACTAAAATACTATGAACTTAATAGGTCACATATATAGTGCAATTAAAGAGAAAATTATTTTAAATTAACTTACACTTAATTATGAAGTTTAAAAACTTTTAAGGATCAAATATGAGATTTTAGATTTTATTAATATTAAATTATAATCATAATTACCATTATACTTTAATTACAATTTAGATTTTAATTTTAATTAGCCTTGTTAAACCTTAGTTTTTCTCTATAAAAGGGAAAGGCACTAAAGGAGCTAGCACTCCACTTAATCTCTCTTTAAAAATTAGATTTTTTTTCTTTAATATATAGATACCATAAAGGTTGAATAGTTAGACAACTTGTAATTGACTTCATAAAATGTTTTTTGTAGAATATATGAATCATATTTGTCCTTAACCTTTTTATTTGATAACTATTGCTTCAAATTTTTTTATTAAAGTAATCATTTATAAAATTATAAAAATTATTTAATTTCACCTGTGATTTGATCAATGATTAATTTCCTAACTAGATGATCATTTGAGCCAAAGAAAGCATATTTCCCTAAGCTTAAGAAAATTATTTGATATTTTGATAGCTTTAAAAATGAAATATAGTTCTCATTTCATGACATAGTTCATATCATTATTGAAGACATATGCTTAAGTATGATTTACCTGCATTCACATTCTTAGGAGATCATCAACTTTACAGTATCTTGTCATTTGTGAGATATGAAGTCCCCTATTTTCTTATACAAATTCATTTGTCAAATCAGGTATATGCAATAACTCAAGGTGCTATAGTTAATTAATTCATGGCCAAAGATATAATTGTTTATCTCACTAGGGCATAGACAAATGGAGGAAGAAGGTCATGCTTATAAGTTGGAGAATGAAAACCAATAGGGATTTAGATTTGCATGGGGTAGTGCAAGTCCCTATTTTAATAAGAGATAAAAATGAAGCATTGTTAGAGCACCAATCCCACATCCTATTAGATAAACATTTTCATCTTCTCTAGAATTTTTCTAATCTAAATACCATAACAAACATAACACACAACTGCAACATATTCAACATCACAAGTTGATAGAGCAACAATAGGTTGCTTCTTAGAACACCATATAAAAGATGAATCATCAGAATAAAAAAAAATAGTTGTCATTTTGTGATTCTTTATGCTTCCAGCCGAATCACTACTATATCCAAAAAGTTCAAGATTTTTCAATGAAGAATAAGACAAGCCATACTCAATAGTTCGCTTGATATACCATAGAACTCTCTTGAAAACTTTAGATGTGATGTCATATGATTCTCTATACACTTGCTCACTAACTTGGAGCCAAATAATATATCAGGTCGAGTACATGTTAAATACCTCAAATAACTTACCAGAATCTTGTAATACATTAGATTTATATGTTTTCTTTCTCCTTCTTTTGTTAATTTGCTACTACAATCAATAGGACTATCCATTGGTTGACAATCTTCCATGGAAAATGTCTTCAAGATGTCTTTTGAATATCTTATTTATGAAACAAATATGCCATCACTTCCTTGTTTCACTTTAATTCTCAATAAAATATCTATGAGTCCTAAATTAATTGTTTCAAATTCCTTATTCATTAGTGCTAGAACTCCTTTATCATCCACATAAAGGTAAACAATCATAATATCTCCCTTTGAGTTACTTTCCATAAATAAAGCATGCTTATAAGGATATTTAGTGAAGCCATTTTTTTGGAAAATAATAATCAATTCTAGAATTCCATGCCTGTGGAGCTTACTTAAGCCTATAAATCGCTTCCTTAATTTGTACACTTTATTTTCTTACCTTTTAACAAAAGTCCTTATGCTTACTCTACATAGACTTCTTCTTCAAGGTTTTCATTTAGGGCCTGTTTGGTTGAATGTTAATTAATGGAATAGAATGGAATGTAACAGGACGGAATGGAACGGTTTATAATGGAATGGAATGTAATATAGTGAAACGTTGTTTGGGAGGGATGAGATGGTTCATAATGTAATGTAATGAAATATTGTTTGGAAGAGGGATAGAATGGAATGGAATGTATAATAAATGACTATTATATCCCTTATATTAAAATGATTATTGTAGGAGGTTTATTATTTTATTATTAATTATATACAATTTATTATTAATTATATAAAATTATTATTATTATTTATTTAATAAATTTTATTATATTATATTAAAATTTATTTTATTCTATTTTATGTGATTTATATTTAAAAATAATGTATTTATATTTTTATTTATATAGAAATATATACAAATAATTAAAGAATAAT
>JANQAP020000181.1:2960466-2972219 GCA_026874005.2 Erythroxylum coriaceum
GAAATGCATTTTCTAATCTCTCAATAATCTCTCATATTTACTATTCTAGCCTTAACATGGGTAACGGGATGTTACACAATTCCTCATTTCATTTATAAAACATAGTTTACACTGTAGCATTTCACTACAAATCCATATATACAATATCAAAAACATATAAGTGTTTACTACTCTTTTACAAAATGTTCTACATGAAATGAGGAATTAATTATACACAAACATTCTATCTAACTCCTCAGATATTAGTTGGTTGACCTTTAAGCCATTTTGTTCCTAAAAACACAATACTAGACTTCTTCTAGAATGTCTTAGAAGCTAAGTCTCCTCTCTCATACCTGAAAATCAACGTTGCACTTTTGATCAGTTTTGCGAACTCAATGAGCAAACCATCCTCTCACCCATATCAAACCATAAAGATAGTTCACAATTCAATTTACAATCAAATCACATCATAAATACTGAATATCACGTCACTTTTCATTTCAGAACAATAGGTCAATTGACATTTATATCACAACACACACTCATTTATTTTCCACTATATATCAAACAGTTCACTTATTCTTTTCTATTCAATCATAAGACACATGTAAGGATGTATATGCAAATGCACATGTGACTCCACTTTTGTTGTTACTTTGTTATGACTGAGCACCTTTTTAACTGTCCCCATATTCATTATGGATATCAGGCTTATTAATAGCTCATTTTAATACTGAGCCTGTGGCTCTTTATACACATTTTCTAAGCTTTAAGCTCTTTTTCACTGGCCACTCCAGCCACAACTTCCTTTATCTGATCATCCATTTCAATGTAATGAGATGCATCATTTCATATTATATGCAATCAATCACTTTCATTCATCGTGTATAGTCACTTCCACATTTTCATCGGACCTAAGTCCGACATTTAATATTTTTGTTGAGTACACTTATTTCTTTTAGATTCACATTCAATTATGAACACTTCTAATGTAATCTCAATTATCATACTCCCTGAACCATCAATATCTGGAATTATGATATTTAGATCATTCATAGTTCAATAACTGAAATATAAACAGAACAAATCAAATCCTAGTGAGTAACATCTATGTTGACTCACAATAAGCTCCAGATAGCTATTGCCTTGACGAACCGGCAATGTCTAGATGCTGGCATTCTACTTGAGCATCTAAACCATGCCATACACACATTTATACACATCACTATGTTGATCAATCATATAAGTATTCAAGCATACACATATGTATATATATTATGTTCAATGCATGCTCAATGACTTTCCCAGGTATGTGTCCTTAATCACAAGTCTTGATCATTCAAACACTATCACTTGGATATGTCTAATTTACACTTAATTTTACACCTCAAAGAACTTGGTTATTCTAATATCATCAATTATACATTCTCCAATCCTTTTTCTAGCATTATATGATCATAAAATATCTAAACTCTTATTCATTATAACTTAATTCACATTATTCATCTCCTTTGAATAACATTAGCATTCCTAAAAGTACTTCATTCCTATAACATCTCTAAATTTCCAGATTTTAAACACTTGATATCAATAATCCATTCTTTATGTTATAACCTCAATTATAACCTAAACATATCAAACACTTCATCAACTTATTTAACCTCAAACTAGGTTCATTTCACGTCTCAATCAAGTCTAAATACACTATAGGCAAGTACCTAAGCATTAGTTGGTTCAAACATCACTTAAAAGACAAGAATCCACATTTATGGCCTTTCCCACGATCATGGAGGACTTCCCACAATCGTGGGTTATGCCAACATAACATTTCTCTTCTTTTCCTCGCATTTCCCACGATCGTGGAGGCATTTCCACAATCGTGGGTTATGTAATCTAAAAAATCCCAGCTAACTTCTTCTATGTTTTTCCAGATTTTAACACTTTCATGCTGCATTTAATTCATCTAATGCATAGTTCATCATTTAGACTTCATATCCTCATCATTTTTACCTCAATTCCATCTCAATATCATCTATAAAACAATTCGTAAACTATGGTTTATCATCCATATAAAAACAGAACATAAAATCATCATTCATTATCATACATAAATATTAGTTCTTCTCATTTCAAGAACACTACACTAACCTTTTCTTTAGCTTCAAAACTCAATCTAATTCATCTCTATAACAACCAATGATCTAGATTTTTATACATATAAAAATAGAACATAATGGTCTTCATTCATCCATTAAAATCTCAGCACTCATTCAACACTATTAAAACTATCATTATATTTCTAAATTATCATCATAAAAGTTTCTCTTAAAACAAACCATGAAGATTATTAATATACTTACTTGTTTATCTCCAAGCTCTTCAAATCATAGGATAACCTAGCTCTCCAAACATTACATGATCATCAACAATCAAAGAGGAATAGGCTAGGTTTTCATCAACTAGATGAAGAAGACAATAAAGATCTTAGAGTGGCTAGTGTTGAATGATAGCAAAACTCAAGATGGTGAAGGTTGGTGAGAGTATCGTGAAATGGAGAAGATAAATGAAGAAGATGAGAGTGTTGAAATTTAAGAGAATATGGAAGAAGATGAGAGCTTGTAACAACAAATAAAGTGAAAGACAAAATGAAAGATAGTCTTTCATTACATATATCGTGGGTTAATGAGTTTGGTTGGTGTCATGTCGCATTTCATGACACTCACCACATAAAAATTAATGCTACTAGTATTTTTACTTAAACTACCATATTATCTCTTAATAATCAGTCCATTTGTCACCCAATTTTCTATGCCACTTGTCACTTATTTCTACTACCATTTGTCACTTATTTATGTTACTATGAGTCAATTTGTCTTGCCATTTGGTATTTTTCCAGTCCAAAAATACACATAATTTCATAAATCTCCCAATTGTAACAAATAAGTCGAAATTAATAATTATAAACCATCAAACCAATATTCAAGACATAATAATCCACAATTCACATTATGATCATTTTAAATCGTTTATACCCCAGAATGTGTTAATTGAGTGCATATACAGTATTTGCAATGTGTACAAAATTTAAATTTTGTGTGTATGCTCATGGTATGCATGTGAATGCAATGCACCTCATAATTTCTCAATACTATTTCTTATGTATCATAGTCTAGGATCCTACATCCTAACCCTTAGTATGGAAAATGGGATATTACAAATCTTGTATGTATCCCAGCTCTGACGTCATTGTGTGTAGGCCATCTCCTTCATCCTTCTAGAGTTTTCCGCAAGTGTGTCATTAATTTCTTTGGTGTTAGCAGAGATTGTATCATTCACTTTCTTCCAACCAGGTTCTTCTGTGTCTTCTTCCTCTTTGGACTCCTTACTAGTCAAGTCCTCTTCTGCCTACTGAGGTGACGCTATGCTAGAACTTGCCTGACTGGCCCTAATCTTCATATAAGTTTTTTGGCTGATGTTCGGGAGTTCCATGTTATGGGGGACTTTAGGATTTGAGCACGCCACAAATGATGATGATTTAGAAAATCAGGGAGGTAGATAGTTAAACCACTACAATCCCTACTATAATACTCATCAATGCTGGAAACTAAGTAACCATACCTAAATTATTGCTCTTTTTACGTAGAGTCACAACAATAGCATTCACAACATGTGTCGAGGTGCACACTGAGATGCTGTGATCCATACACCACAACAGAAAAAGTTCCTTTGTTGAGCACATGTTGGTTTCTGATTTGTCAAAAACCATTTGACACATGAATTTATGTAACAACAAGTGCTCATGGCTTCGTATAATGTTATTGTAGGCATTCTTAGCATCGAACCGCTCTAACCCAGTGAGCTCATTTCAATAGTGGGAAGCACGAAAGTCATCGTGCTGATCGACAATGGAAGATTCAAGGAAATCGTAAATATCACACATAATTTCAATGTTCAATTCATAAGGTTTTCCCCGTAACCTAAACCATATTTCCTTAGGGTTATTGGATTCAAACTAAAGGGAAGTAAACAATTTAAGGGTGATCTCCTAGTTAACAGGATCTTAGAAGTGTATAAACTTGCTCCACTGAATTCTTTCTACTAAATTCTCGACCTTATCTCGCAATTTTAGCCTATCAAGCGTTATAAAATTAAAGTATTTTGGGACTACTATCTATTTAACACTAAGGGATTGGAATCTAATACCTTCCTCCTCTGTATAGATTGGGAAGGGTGCTCTAAAATCCACCGCCATGTTCCTTAGCCATCAGCCTGAGACTTGATTTCTTCCCAATGATTGGTTGTGCTTCACTGACTACTTAATGCGTGACATAATGGACTGCAAGTAGGTGGAAGTTGGAATAAACTGGAAATTTGGAAGTTAGAGAGAATGGAGAGTATTTGGAGGTTCTAAACTTAGAGAGATAAAGTTAAAACGAAAGTGAGTGAGAAAATGAAGTAGGAAATGAATATATAAGTGAAGTAAGGGTAAAATGGTAAAATTTTTAGCTGAAAATCGCGTGGACAGATTTACCCTGTCGTAGGCCACAACTATGGCCTGCAATGATTTCACTATTTTTTTGGTCCTTATATACACCCTCCAGGAGCCTTTCTTAACTTCTTTTTAGCACTATCACCTCATTACACTTTCCTTTCCAATCATCTTTATGAAAATTAATGCCTTACTCTTCCACGATATTTATTTAGAACCGAAACATCCTAACTACGGAGTTCAAGCTATCTAAAATCAAAGAAATAACCGATAATTTAAAATCATGGGTTGCCTCCCCTGCAGCGCTACTTTTAACTTCATTAGCTTGACGCTTTTCTTCATTTAAGCTGGTTTAAAAGAATTCTTCAGTGGTGACTCGGTTATTAATCTCATAAAATGCACACATGCCACCTAGTTGCTTATGCTACCACTTTCTTTTTCTCGATTCTTTCTTCTCCTTCTCTTGTGAGGTTTATTCTTTCCAGAGAACATTTTCAATCATCACTCTTCTCTTTTTCTCCACCAAGACCTGTTCCCTTCATGATGGCCATAGGTTGGAGAGGACTTTTGTTATTCTTGGTTGTAGTGAAAGATACCAGTTCCTCTCCTACCCTTAGAGTCAACTCAACCCCATCTACATCAATAATTGATCAAGCAGTGGCCAAAAATGACCACCAAAGGATAATTGGGGTTTTCGCGTCTTCTTCTACATCTAGTATGAAAAAGTTTGTGGGGAAGGTGAATTTTTCCACTCGAATATGCCCACTATGTATGATACCCTTCGGATGATGAACTAACTTATCTGCCGTTTTTACCAGTATTTTGGTAGGGACTATCTCACCGAATCCTAACTTCTAATATAAGGAATATGGCATCATGTTTATGCTGGCTCCTAAATCAGTGAAGGCTCTCTCTATTTTGACACCCTTAATACTATAGGGGATATAAAAATCCCCTAGATCCTCCTTCTTTGGTGGTGTCGTTGATTTCTTTTATTCCTCCAATTCTTTTTCCATCTTTCCCTCTATTAATTCCATCAGTGTAAGTCGTGCTTCCAATTGCTCGATCATGTCTACCACTTCATTCAGCTCAGCTTCCTTTAATTTCCCCATGGCTTTGATCGGGAATGGAATCGGGGGTTGGTACTTCTTTATCTTAGGCAAATTAAACCTTGCCAATAGAGAGCCTTCCTTATTCTCTTACACCTCTACCTTCCCCTTATCCCTAAATAGATTTGAATTTCAATGTTCTAAAATAGGGTAGAGGTTTCTATGTTGAAGCTTCTGGGTTGTTAGTAATTCTGGTTCACTTCAGAAAACATTCCTGTCAACCTTATTCTTATCCTTCCCTTAATTATCTTCAGCTTGGTGTGATTCCTCCTCAGTTGCTTGTGTAACAGCCATAATTTGTTCTTTCAAATTAGGCTCAGTGTTATTTGGAAGTCCTTCATTTCGGGTTTCTATTGCTTATGCCAATTGACCTACTTGGACCTCCAAGTTATGTATCGAGGAGGTATAATTCTTTGAAACTTGCTCTAACTTGCCTTCCAGTCTTTTATATGCATCCTCCATACCTCCAATTTTATCTAAAATTTTGCCCAATTTGGATTCCATTGAACTCAGTTTATCTGGCTAGAAACCTGGTGGTCCTTGAGGTCTGAACTGTCCTCAAGTGTTGTTTGACCAAGAAATTTTGGATGATTTTTCCACCTAGGGTTGTATGTGTTAGAGTAGGGATTGTTTTCCCTTCCTTAACTATATTGGGTTACCATATAGTTTACTTACTCTGATCCATTATCCTTCATCAAGAAGCAATTGATTGTATCATGATCCATCTACCAATAGAGCTCACACTTTAGTTGAACAACTTTTACTGTATTTGAGGATGAAGTCTTCATGTTGCTTAACTGTCGAGTTAAATTATCAATTTTAGCCTACATTTCTGTCATTTGATCGATAGCTATAACTCCTTTTTTACTCACAAAGATTTTCAGGTTTTCTACTCCGTTCGTTTGTCAATAAACATCTATTACTTGCCATTTCTTCTAACAGCTCTTCTACTTCATCTGCCGTCTTCATCATAAGTGATGCTCCTAAAGCCGCATCAATTGTGCCTCTCGTATGCAGGGTTACTCCATTATAAAATGTTTGCAAAAGAAATTCTTTAGGTAGGTTATGGTTTAGACATTTTCTTTACAAGTCTTTGTATCATTCTTATGCTTCATAAATCGATTCCCCATCACCCTGCTGAAAGTTTGTGATCTCTTTGATAATCTTCATAATCTTAGTAAGGGGAAAGTACTTATCTAAGAAGGCACAAACTAATTGGTCCTAAATGGTGACATTATTTGGGTTGAGGGAATGGTACCAAGCTTTTGCTCTATCCTTTAAGGTAAAAGGGAAAAGTCTAATTGTTATAGCATGCTCCGACATTTGATGATAACTGAAGGTATTGTAGATTTCAAGGAAACTGACAATATATGTATTCCAGTCTTCATTCGTTAATCCATAAAATTGCACATTTTGTTGAATCATGTTTAGAAGAGTTGGTTTGATTTCAAAGGAAGCTACTTGCATGGGTGGCCTAGCTACACCTTGATTGACTGCATTGAAGCCTGATCTCATGAAGTCCATAAGGGTTTTTGATTGATGCCCTTGGTTCATTCCTTGATCCAACTCTTGCTGAAACTCCTCGACCATTGTTGCTTTTTTGGTTTTTTCTTCTTCTTCACACTGAGCTCTTCTAATTGAACGTTTAAGATGAGTGATTTCAAGCTTTATAGTTTTGACTATACGACTCGAACTCCTTGTAACTCTTGTGTTCATACAAGAGTACGGACACACATGGAAAGAATGGGAAGAACGAAAAAATTGAAACTAAATAAAACACCTTAGACTAAGAGAACTAAACTAATCTTCACCCTCCCCAACAATGGCACTAAAAAAACTTGATCCTGTCATTCAAGCTTTAAAATTTATAAGCCCTCAAATACTATAACTACATAGGTCGCGACTGTAGTATAAGAGGTGTCGATCCCACGAGGAAAGAGACTAATCTAATCCTAAAATCGAAGGCCAATAATATATGAAACTCAAAATAAACAATGTAATGGAAATTAATCACAAGAATTGAATTCAACCACTTAAATCAAAAATTAAATACAAAGGAATTAACAATTGAGCAATAAGCACACACAAAGGAAATCAAACAAAGATTTTACCGAGTTATGAGAAAGGGGATTTTACTTATCATTAATGCTAACCTAGCCGATTATGTGTTAATGGAGTGTCAGTTCTAGACTGTCCTAGGGCTGATTACCCTCTCTCAAGTTATAATCATTAAACCCTAAATTATAAACCCTAATCAAATTATGGAATTTGCAAATTCTCAATTCACAAATTATCCAAAACCTAATTAGATTTGAAGCACTATAATAAACTATTGGAACATCATACGGGATCTCTCTCCCCACATTTACTAATATGATTTATCATGGTTTCTATTAAATTACCTAACTCTCATTAATCCGATTTAATCGTATTTCATTCAGTTCACGCTTTTAACTTATTACCAAATTATGCAAGAACATAATCGAATAACGACATTCATCCAATAAATACAATCGACTAGATTATCATTAAATCAAAATAGAATCCTGAAGGAGAGTTAAAACATTATCATCATTCTATTATTTATCAGCATACAATCCATCCCAACTTTATACATGAATAAAATTGAAACAAAAAGGAAATAGACACTTAGAATGGACGATCTGAGAAGGCAGTAGTGTTGGAAAACCTCCTAATCTGGGAAGGACGTTGAGACCGCTTCTTTTTCCTCCTTCTTCCTCTCCCTCTTCTCTTCCTCTTCCTCTTCCTCTTTTTAGGGTTTTCAACAATGGTTACACGGAAGCTTCCTTTTCTCTCCTCTTTATGTTCTTTTTATACTCTTTTATGTTTTGGGCAACCCTATGGGTCTGAAAGGTCTAAAAACTTCCTCGAAACATGAAGTTCATGACCGTCTACGTATCTGTCCGATGCAGGCCACAATTATGGCTCACATCTAAGCCTTCTGTCACGATCGTAGCATACAGGCCATGATCGTGGGCCATTCCCTAAGCTTCTGTCACGATTGTGTCATACAAGCCACAATCGTGGGCTAAACTTGGAGCTTCTATCATAATTGTGGCCTACCTGACACGATTATGGGCCTGTGTTGTGGCCCAAATTCCCTCTGAAACTCATTCGCTCTTTAATATTGACCTTGAAACACTAACAAACACATCAACGTACCTCAAAAATATAATATTTAAGCTTAAAGACTTGTACTAACCCATAAAAGACTTAAAACACAATAAATCACAAACTAACACAATTTTAACCTAAACATATACCAAATGATCGAATTAACGGCTAAACACATATCAAACTATACCTTAAAACACGATGCAATTTACACTTATCAACTAGGATAACTAAAACCTACTAGAAGAGTAATGTACTTTTCAAATAACTCGATAACGCATCATATGGGTGTTAAAGAGAACATTATAATAAAAATTAATAGTTTCATATTACTCGTAGATTTTTATATTCTAGATACAGAAAAGGATGAACAAAACCCCTAATCCTAGATATATCATTCCTTGCTACAACATATGTCATAATATATGTTAGGAAATTTAATTTTTAAATGACGAGAATCAATCTATACTTAATGATCACTTAAAATAAGCCAATTGTCTAATTTCTTACTAGAAGTTATCATACAAGTAGGTAAGGTGCCAAGGTAAGTAAGAAGAAAGGCAAAAGTATATATGAAAATCAAAATGAGAGATGAAAAACTTTTGAATGTTACCTTTCATAATTATATGCCAAAGGGAGCAACCAAATTACTCTACAAATAAATCAAGTTAAAAGAGGTGTCTAGCTATAACACTTTTAAAGAAGTAGTTTGTAAGAGGTAACCCAATCATAAGTCTTAATAACCTTTAATTTTATTAGGAGAGTTTGCAATGTTAAATAATAAATTTAGATTATTTGTTTTATAATACTTTGAATTTGTCTTTATTAATAACAATATGTTTATATTTCTTTATAATTGTTTTATGTTTCATGTTTTTGCAGTATTCATGTTTAATTTTTTAAGGATATGAAATGAAAGACACGTATGATCATAAAAAGAATGTTTAAAGATCAATAGGATTGAAAGATTGAAGAATATATCAATGGAAAGCTTAAAGATTAGATGCACTAAACTTAATTGTTGAACCCTAAGACACATTTATGTCCTAATTCATATCTATATACTTGGTAGAAAAATTGATCCACATACTAGAACACACCTATGTTCCAAACTGTATCTATGAGTTTTCCATATCATCCTACAGGAGATAATTGTATGTTAGACCGTGTCTAAAGTTTAAGTGAGACAGTAGGATCTATGGTATAGGACATGCCTTTGTCCCATACTATTTCCAAATAAAACTCTTTTTAGTAAGATCCATAGCTTAGGAGATATTTGTGTTCTAGATTGTGTCTTTAGCAAATTGGTTCTAGAAGGATCTATGGTTTGTGCCATAATTATGGTGTAAACGATACCCCAAAAATTTTAAATATTAATGGTTATGCCAAGCACCTGACTTTCATCTCCCTCTTTAATTTTCTCTTAATTTATCTCAAGTTCCTTAGATATCCACTACTTAAATCAAATTCCTTAGTAAAACCTACAATGATTTTTGAAATTTCCCTCAATTTTCATTAAGATTCACCAACTTTCTTCTCATACCTAAAGTTTTTGGAAGTTGGGACTTCAAACTTCAACTTTTGATAATTTATATGTTTTTGAGCTATTTCTCACCTATTTTTGCTTTCAAGATTCAAATAATTCTAGAAAATAAGTTTCCAACCATTCATAAGTTAAAGAACTAAGGTTTAAGAAATTTGATTCTAGTTAAATCGTTGAGCATAAACAAAGAAATCAACTTAGATAGAGCGTTTGATACTTACTTTCACTGAATTTTATGAAAGCCCTTACTATCTTAAAGCTAGACCTTTCAAATCAAATAGGGATGTGGATTAGGTTGCTTTGGAGACTATAGGCTTAGCAGCAGAAGTGAGGAGATATATAAAGAGTTTAGGGTGGAGAATGTTCTTTTATAATTGTTGAGCTTTTGTATAGGAAACTCACCTTTGAAATTTTGACTACTTTTAGGGTAAATTGGAATGCTGAGTCAAATAGGAGAAATGTAATTAAGTTTAGACTTGGTGGCAATCTAATTAAAATATCCTTTATTAATTTTAGAATATAGTACAGGTTCCTTACACCCAAATACATAGATATAGAGGATTACAAGAGTAACATAGTTAAATTCTTAATTGAGCTAATTAACTATGTCCCTCATGAATTTTGAATATCTATACTATGGGAAACAACTATCTATAACTCATCTAAGAGTAAGATAACCCACATCCTATCTCCAATCAATAAGTACTTATATAGGATGATAATACAATTTTTGAGAGGGAAGATTAATAGTTTGGTAACCCTTATATACATTTTTTATCTTTGGTGTATACTAAAGAGCAGGTCATGTAACTTAGGCTATTGCTTTTTCTAAATATTTAGAATAAATGGGTACTAAAAAGAACGGAGCCATATGTAGAGGGACTTATTTGACTAAGTTAGTAAAGAACCTAGGTAGCTTTGTGATAGTTGGGCATTAGTATATATTTTTCTAGGTAATTGGCATGTGTTTTCTTGCATAATTATTGATTATTGTTGTAGTATAGGATTCATTTTGTGTGTTTTCGTTTAGTTTGATTTCCATTGTTGTTCTTTATATTTGATGTTAATTTAGGGTAAGAATTGACTATTTTAATGTAGGAAGGAAGATAGAGCAACTTGAAGATTGAGTTAGAGATCAAAGAGGAAAAAAAAGAAGTTTTCTGTGGCCAATTCCCACGATCATGGGAATTACAGTTTGAGACAATACGCGGGGCTTCATCAAACTTAGGGTTTTTGATCTATTAAAGGATAATTAAGCCTCCATCATCAGGGGAGATGAAATCCCTTCTATAGAAACACCATCCTTGAGTAAAGAACACATGTTTGGAGCCTTAAGGAAGGATTAGAGTCAAGGATCATCATCAAGATTGGAGAAAATAGCACATCAACATTAAAGTTTCCATATTTTGGCAAAGAAGAGGAGTTTCCTTATTCAATTTTCTGTCAATTTTACTTCTTCTATTCTTTGTAAAATGGTTTATTTGAATGTTGATGA
>JANQAP020000181.1:2977460-2989232 GCA_026874005.2 Erythroxylum coriaceum
ATATGATTTGAATGATTGCAATTGAAATGTGGAATCAAATTGATCAAAAAATGCAAAAGTTTATGATCAAAGTATGTCGTGATGCTACATGTTGATTTATGTGAACTATGTGAATTATGCGAATGTATAAATTGATGTGATATATATGATATGAGTGAACCATCGAGGATGATTACTCAATTGAATTCACAAAATTCAACTAAATTGTAACGTTAACCTTTTAGGTTTGAGAGTGACGAATTAGCTTCTAAGACCGCTTAGAAGGGATCTAGTATAGCTTTTGGTAGAAGACATGGCTCAAAGATCGGTGAACTGAGATTGAAGGATTTAGTTACATTTTTGTTAATTTCCTCACATATATAACATGTTCTGTAGATAGAGCTGTAGACTTTGATAGGTTGTCGATATTGTATAAACATGGATGTTGTAGTAATGCTACATTGTAAATCATGGTTTATGAAATGAAATGAGGAATTTTTGGATTTTAGACGTTGTGATATTTATGTTTTAATTTATGATGCCATGAGTTATGTGAAAGTGATAAAGATAGCGTACGGCTTCCGTCGGGCACGTGCACGGACGTCTGATGGGCGTACGTGTACGCGTCGGATGGGAGTGGGGAGCTACACGATGTGTGATAAATTTGACTTGCATCTTGAGCAGTTAGATATGAAAACTTCATTTCTTCATAGAGATCTTGAAGAAGAAATTTATATATTCCAGTCAGAAGGTTTTGAAGAAAAAGAGAAAGAGAACTTAGTTTGCAGGTTAAACAAATCTCTGTATGGTTTAAAGCAGGTGCCGAGGTGTTGGTATAAGAGATTTGATTCCTTCATCATGAGCCTTGGATACAACAGATTAAATGCAGACCCCTTATGCATATTTTAAGAGGTTTGAGAAAGATAATTTTATAGCATTGTTGTTGTATGAAGACGACATGTTGATAGCAGGCTCCAACAATGATCGTATCAAAGAATTGAAGGCACAGTTGGCTAGGGAATTTGAAATGAAGGACTTGGGACTAGCAAACAAGATTCTAGGGATGCAAGTTCACCCAGACAAAAATAATAGGAAGATTTGACTTTCTCAGAAGAATTATTTCAAGAAGATCTTGCGACGATTTTGACATGCAATATTGTAAGTCAATTTATAACCCTCTTCCTGTTAGTTTCAAGTTATCCTCAAGTATGAGTCTTAGCAATAAAGAAGAGATGATGGAGATGTCTCGAGTACCGTATGCATTAGCAGTAGGAAGCTTAATATTCGCTATGATTTGCACAAGACCAGACATTGCATATGCAGTGGGAGTGGTTAGTCGATACATGGCGAATCCTGGTCGAGAGCATTGGAATACAGTTAAGAGGATTCTCAGATATATCAAGGGAACCTCAGATGTTGCATTATGTTATGGAGGATCAGATTTTACTGTCAAAGGATATGATGATGCTGATTATGCAGGTGATCTTGATAAAAGTAAATCCACTACAGGATATGTGTTTACGCTAGCTAAAAGAGCTGTGAGCTGAGTTTCAAAACTGCAGTCAGTTGTGGCTACATCAACAACATAAGCAGAATACGTAGCAGCTACACAAGTCAGTAAAGAAGCAATATGGTTGAAGATGTTGTTGGAAGAACTTGAGTATAAACAAAAGAATATTACTCTATTTTGTGATAACCAAAGTGCTTTGCATCTTGCAAGGAATCCATCATTTCATTCAAAGACAAAACACATCCAAGTTCAATACCACTTCACTCGCGAGAAAGTGGAAGAAGGAACGGTAGATATTCAGAAAATTCATACCATGGATAACTTGGCAGATTTTATGACAAAAGCAATCAACGTTAACAAGTTTGTGTAGTGTCGATTCTCATGTGGCCTAATAGAGACGTAAGCAATATGAAGTGACAAGGTAGAAAGAATAGTGTGAAGATCTGATTGACTCTCAATCAAATCTTCAACGGGGAGAATTGTCAAAAATATTAGGTACCGAAAACGGTGCCTACCAAAGTTAAATTGTCAAAAATGGTAAGCACCGTCTTCGGTGCCTACCCACTTCTCCTGCCTATAAATAGGCAGGAGATAAACAAAGAAAGTATGGGCACAACAAGCAAAAAGGAGAGACATGAGGTGATAGAGAAAAAAAGAGATAGAGACAAAAATATTATGTGTATTTTTGTATATTTAATTTTTCTCCTTGTACTTCTCCGATTTCTTAGTAGTAATATTTTCTATCCTTGTTCGTTGTTTTTATCCTAATTTAGAGATTTTTATATAAAATATGTGTATTTATTCATTATTCCTTTATTCCTAGTTAACTGCGAATCTGCTCTAATGTGGTCAATTTTTACATGTAGTTGATCTTAAATCCGTCTCGAGTAGCATTAGTACACACTGGTATATAAACTCCGCTCGACTTCCCCTAAAATATTCCTCACATTGACCCAGTCACGACCGCAGACATTGGTCTGTCAGGTCTCCTAATGGCATCCTTAATGACTGTCAAGATTGTTCTGCGTCCAAACCAAAAAGAAGAGCAAGAAACATTTGAGAACATCTACAAAAGATACAAAGAGATAATTTCAGGCCTTTCCAAGACAAAAGGCTGGGTAACGGAGGACATGTGCCACTAACAAGGATTTTGGTTCCGTCCCTCAAGTGGCCTAGGAGTCAGGTGGGTGCAAGAACATTTCCAGGCTAGAACCACATTCTTTCGGTCACCGTTCCAAAATCAGGAACAACATGGCTCAAGGCTTTCATTTTCTCTATAGTTAATCGGAGCAGGTATGATGTTTCTAGCCACGCTAACCTCCATGAGTGTGCTCCCTTCTTGGAGCACAAACTTTTCAGTAACGTCCCTATAGCCGGTCCTGAGGTTCTGCCTTCATCATGTATGTTTGCTACGCACATGCCTTACACTCTGTTGCCGAAATCACTCACAAGTTCAGGCTGTCGAATTGTTTATCTAAGTCGCAAGCCAAAACATGTGTTTGTATCATTATGGTACTTCATGAACAGGCTTGCAGTGGACTATCAAACATCAATCTGTTCACTAGATGAAGCTTTTGGCATGTTTTGTGAGGGGTTTCGGGTAGTGGACCGTATTGGGGTCATGTGTTGGGAGTACTGCAAAGCAAGCTTGAAGTCACCTGAAACGATATTGTTCTTAAAATACGAGGACATGAAGATGAATACCTCGGAAAATGCAAGGAAATTGGCAGAGTTATTTGTCGTTGAAAGAAGAGGAACTTGGGGTGATGCAAGAAATCATTGATTTGTGTAGCTTTGAGAACATGAAGAATTGGAGGTGAACAGGGATGGGATTTTCGGTGATGCTATAAAAAATGATGCTTTTTAAGGGAAGGAAAGGTTGGAGATTGGAAGAATCATTTGACCCCTCAAATGATACAATGTCTTGATCAAATTACAGAACTATAATTTAGCAGTTTTGGTTTGCTTCTATATAAGGTGGCACTTTGTAACATGATCATATAATGTAATGCAACAAAAAGTAGCATGAATAATCGTTTTTTCAATATTCTATGAGTTTCTTATGATCTCTAACATTTTACTTTAATTTGCTTTATTTTTCTTCTTATTTTTAGAATCTCTTTAATAAAGTTTTATGGTAAATTATATTAAAGAAAGTACATCTATCTTTTCTTTTTTTAAACATAAGTCCAACTTAACTTTATTGTTCAATTTCTAATAATAGAATAATTTAATAAAATATTAATTACATTAAAGTCATTTTTATTCAAAGCTGACGAATGATTCATAACTAGTTGTTCTTTTCTTTCCTAATTTTGTAATGATAAAAGAGTTAAATACAAATATTAAAAATTAGAGTCAATTTAAATAACAAAACCATATGATAGAGTTTAGGGACCAAGATTATATTTATATTTTCCTGCTAACATTTTGTGATAATATTCATTTTTCTTAACGATAGGCATTGACTTTCCTAAATTCGCTAATTCCAAACTAAAAAACAGAAAGTTGATAATCCACAATGTTTACCCGATGAAATGGATATATAAAGAAATGTACACTTTGTCTATAGAGGCCAAACTCAATATTAAAAATTCCAATTCAACTGCTTACAAATTACACTTGTAATAGTTATTTCTTCAAGTTTAATATCTTTACATTTGTCTAGCCAATCAAAGATGGCTATAATTGCTAACAATATATAATATCTTTACATTTGCCTAGCCAATCAAAGATGGCTATAATTGCTAACAATATATAAAATGTTTAGGATGTCAAGATGTTTAGACCCATCAAAACTACAGAACAGCAATCAAAAACATAGTTCTTGTAATTTTTACCGTGTTTGTGCACGTAAGAGAGTTTAAAGGAGCACTAGAACTGAAATAATTGGATCAAACAAGTGCCCTTTGGCTAGCAAGAAGAATCTGATGCTAGTAAATTGAGCAGGATATTCTTGACATTGTAATTTGCAGAAACAGGCAACAGATTCAAGGGGATTCAATTACACTATATATCAAAGGAGCTGAAAGATTATTACAAGACCCTGTCAAGAATGTTTACTTCTACAGCTTTCAAAAGCCCCAGCAGCCAAAAAGGAATCCTTCATTCCTTCTAACAATAATTTAGATTTTGTTATGTATAAAACTTGTTCTCCTGTTTTTGAGACTATGATTGAAGAATGAAAAAATAACCCAAAAAAAGAATAGCCTTCTAACAAAGCCAAAATTTTCTAATTCCGACTCTACGATAATGCAATGACTTCTTAAGGATGTCGAACAGCACATTTCAACTTGAGCAATCATGATAATATGGGTGGCTTTGATTTATGTACCTTTCCCATAGAGGCTTGTACCTGCCTATGGCCATTTTAAGCCATGGCTTCATGTTCCCATTAAAGTGAATAACTGCAGCACTCTCAATAAGACGGCTGTCTATGTTCACATCAAATCCTAACCCTAACACATGCCATCTACGATCCAGTGGCTCGGTCAGTCCGTAAAATGCCAGGAGAGCAGGAGGCAGTGTTCCCAGCTTCCACAACATCTGATCAGCATTCTGTTCCTGCCAGTAATGATAGCGTGCAGTCACATTTGCTTTCCTCCATGCTACCAAATCAAAAACATTCATACCAAATGCCCATCCACATGCCTGAGGATCAAACTTTGAGCTGATGGTTGGGTTCGAGAAATTGATATACTTGTAGAATCGATGAAATGCTTCAAGACAAGTTTCTACAGCTCCATTTACATTTCCATGCAAGTCCAAAGAAAATAATTGTGTCACATCCTTCTGAACAACAACATCATCATCAAGAAAGACCATCTTCTCCAGAAGCGGGTAGATCTCAGGGATGTAAAAGCGAAGATGATTGAGCAGAGACAGGTATTTGGGATTTCGTAGCTTTGGTTCAACTTTCATATCCTGATACTTACCAAAATAGTAAGCCCGGAAACCTTCATCAAGGTGCCGCTTGACAACAGGAACATATGAGGCATTCAACCAAGATAACTCTTCAACATTCTGCACTTCTATAGTGGCACCTTTGAAGTCATTATTAAGAAACCAAGCGTGCATTGCTCCAAAACTGATCCCATTGGTGACTATGTGGAATACAATCTGCTTTGGATGGTCAGCATTGGAAATGGTGGAATTGACAACCACAGAGGTAGCCAGAACATTGTCTGAGAATATGCAGAAGTGGTAGAGATTGTTGTCGACAAGACGGGGAGAGTTTCTTATCTCCTCTGCAAGGTCTTGAAGATACACCTTCTTAATCCAATCGATTATGAGTTTCACTTTCATGCAATGGAGGCTTTTGGGTACAGCTTCAGCAACCACTTGGCCAAAAAGATAACTTTGAACTGTTGCTGCATTTGCACGCTCTTCAAGGGCTTGAATATGAGATTTCATCATCATTATCGTGGTTGCAACATCATAATGAGCATCTTGTGCCTTGAAAATTAGATAGGACAGACTACTGATTATTGGCACTGCTTCTTCTACTGTTAAGGGCTCCCCTCTCATGGCAGCTTTTGAAAGCAAAAGTTGACAACTTCTGATCTTTTTGCTCAGCTCCCAAGCAAGGTGCAGGTTATTCCGCTCCTTTGCTATAACTACATAGGCCTTAGCAAGTACCATTTGCTCTGCCAACTGCCTTGAAAAGGAGCTTACGGTCGCCATTTCTTTACTGGTATTAAAATTGTCATGGTTAACTGACTTGATTCTTGAATTTGTTTCCTGGAAGAAATAAGTCAGCAATCAGTTGCCTCTTTACACTATACATAAGCCAACACCTACATGCTACAAATTTCAATAAGGAATTGTTATTGAGGGTATGCAAGAATTCCAAAGACCAAAAAGCATTGCAAAACAAACAAATGACTTCTTTCTAAAGATATTTGACCAACTACAGTGAAAACAATAAATGAATTCAGCAGGTAAGGAAACAAATCTTTCCATAAAGATCATGTGGGAATCTCAACTACAGTTTTTAAACTGCAAATAGCGATGTTAACCATGGATAAGTATTTGGTAGGCTCTTGATTTTAGACAATTTACCATCTGAAATACCTATTTATGTAAATAATCTACTGTTAAAGTGTCAGATTCTTTAAAGGTTGGTGTTGATCATATTTAGAGTATTCATACACGAAATAGCATGCGTTAAGGACCACCGGTGATGAGTTTCAAAATAATGACTTCAGGAATGGCTAGCTAATCCTGAAACATGTTATCAGATAAGGTCTACAATAAGAAATGTACAATTGCATGCAAAAAGAGCATAAAAGCAGTTTACATAAATTTTTCAAAACAAAATACCTACAAGCCCTGACCTTGCCACTTGAGTGAAAAAAAATGCATTTTACAGATGGGCTACAGAGAGCATCTCCCACCGTCTACTGATCAAAAAAAGTGGAAGACAAAACTAAACTGGACCTTACTCTTTTAATCATGATGAGTATCAGAGGAGAAGAGATTAATAGCTTCAAGACGAAATGTTGACATCTGCCAATAAAATAGACGTCACCAGGGTAAAATTCCATCTATCATCAACCTAATTTTTATAACATTACACTCCAGAAGGTCAAGTGATTCATCGGATCATAAAGCTGCAAATATATATGTAGCTTTTATGTGAAGTAGTGGCTATTATGGTTGCGATTATGACAAAGTTGCTTGACCGGACTAGCTAATTATCATGCAAAGCACCTCTGGTGGTTTAGAGGGGAAGCTATTATAGCCATTCAAAGAAGATACGACCACTGCTTTTTGAGAAATATAAATTTCAGGATGGAAGTATAAACTATGGAAACAGTTTGGTCTGTATGGAGAAGACCAAATTCATTCTGAAACATATATAACTTCTATGCAAGCTATCAGATGGAAAAAGTTTTTGGGGGATCAATCTTCCAGACGAGAGATCAATCTGAGATCCAGCAGATGTTAAATCATTGTCCTCTTTTAGCAAGGACTACAAACACTAGATTATCCTTGAACACTGCAATGTAATTTCTTTTTTTTCAATCTGTTTCTCCTCTCAATCGATTGAATCCATTCCATAAACATAGATCTGCATAGAAACTGCACCCTGACATCTAAAGTTTTAGATTCTAGATAAACTATGCTTCAATTCCTACTGACTAATATTAGCATGCCTCGTGGCTTTTGCACAATCACCAAAGACCGCAACTATGAAATATCCTTCACCTATACAACTTAAACCATCCATACACTAAACTAAGCTCATTCAGAATGAAGTTATTCAAACAAGAACCACAATGGAAGATTACATGGCAAGTGATTGTAACCAACCCTTATGCAGCACAAGTTACTCAAAAGTTCTTAGCATTAAATACTAGCCATTTGGTGATCGATAGGATGAACATAATAGCCAGGGTTTGGTACCTAAACATTGCAGTACCAGGATACGAAATAAATAGGGAATTATAGAACATGTCTATCTTGTCAGCTTTTGTATGCCCAATTGTAGCTTCAGGCCATCTTAACTCACTTATTGAGACCATCTGAGTTTCTAACATGCTGAAAAGGAATCTTCTCTGTCTCTCTCTCTGTCTCTCCGTCTCTCCAAAAAACATAAAATAATGATGTTGAGAAGCATATAAATATCCTCACCAACGTCAAACTTCTAGGAAGCAACTTTGCGGCACTCATACAAGCTTGAGGCAGGTAAAGAGACAAAGCAAAGGACATTTTGCCTCTCAAACTTAAGTCTGTGAATCAACACGAATGGGCGCCAAGTGTTTTTCTCGTATATGGGAAGGAAAGCTACAACTTGAAGAAATTTCCTTAAACCAATTTATTCAGCTCAATTGTTAAATATGTAAAAGATATTCTAAGACGTAAATTCAACAAAGGTACGAGTTGCGGTTTTTAAAGGCACTAAGTGCTGAAGTACGTAAACAGCAATATGTTGAGAATCCCATATATCAAATATATCTGCTAAATAACAAGATCAAAAGGGTATCCGAAAAACATTAAGGTTATTTAAACTAAGCAATAAAGAGCATACAAATCAACAATCCAACAAGAACAGATCAAAACAGAGGCAGGGGATAATAGCTTTACCACTAGAAGCTGCTGGACGTGGTCATCGTGATGATTGTGGTGAAACACAAACAATACCAATCCAGCAACTAAGAACATCCCAAGTAACGCCCAGATCCATTGTGAAAACCTCCTCCTCACCGGGCGCCGGAACTCGGTCGCCCGCCTCCCCATCTTCTCTCGATCCCTTTCTGCACAATTCACCACCAAAACTTTGAGAATCCAAATCGACCCATCTGCTCTCTATAGTCAAGTCCAAAAACCAATCAAACACAAAACTAAGCTTGTAGCTTGAACGAGAATGAGGGAAGCAGTGACCACCAGCTGACACTAGAAGTAGGTTCTTTGTTAAACCGAAGACTAAAAAGCAGTGACTCCCTGTAATCAACAGCCAATAAAAGAAGCTTAAATGAAAGGTAGAGCTCCTGAAAGGGAATATGGTGATATGGGCTTCGTAGTTAAAAGTAATACAGGGAAGAAGTGATTTCTTCGTAGTTATATAGTTATGGAGATTGAAGCTTTAGGAGAGGTCAAGAGCAAATGACAATGACAACATCTACATTTGCTGGTTGGGTCCTATGTTTATTCAGTACGGTGGGCCATGTAATTGTAAATCAAGATTCCCGATTAATGGGCGTACCAAAAATAAACTTAGGCCTTCAATTAGATTATCATAAAAAAGTATATTTTTAAATGATTTTTATAACCTTTGTTCAAAAACAGGTGTATTAAATCTTTATCTGGAAAAAAATTTTGCTAGAAGCCTGATTTTTAGTTCTTGTTTACTCTCACATCATTGCTTTCTTTCAATCAATCAATACTTTATTTGATGGTAGGTTTAATTTTGTACATCTATATCTAATGGGTGCAATCCCTTTAACTTTTTATTAAAATCTTAACTAATCCCAGTGCAATCAACCTCCTTCATCACTGAAAATGTCGTTATGTTCATCAAATACTTGTGAAAATCAGTAAGGTTACACAAGATTTAGCGCAGTTTGGAGACTTCAAATGTTTAAAATCATTTCACAAACAACAACGACAATATCCTACTAAAATTTCAATGGAACGCAAGGTTTGGAGAGATCTAAAAGTATGCAACCTTATCCTAACTAATAAAGAGACTGTTTTGATAAATAACTAGAAAAAAAAGAAAAGGTTTTTAAAACATTGGAACTATTTGAAGAAAACAAAAGTCAAAAATATAAGCAAATACTTGCATCAAAAATAAAATTATGTCTAAAGGGGGAAATACTATAAATAAAAGTATTTAGGCTCAATACAAGACACAAGAAACAAAGGAAAAGGTTCGAAAGACTTACAAAAACAGAAGAACCTCTCTATATACGATCGTTTACCTATATCCTAATTCGTTAAAGTTTCCTATTTAGGTTTAAGTCCTCCGTAAACTCTAACAAGGTCATATCATGCCTGGTCACCTTCCTCAAGTTCTTCTTAGGTCTTCCTCTTTTTTCTTACATTCCTTAACTATAATCTTCTCACACCTTTTCACTAGGACGTTATGATGGCTCTTCTTAACATATCGGAACCATTTAAGCCTTGTCTCCCTTAATTTACCTTAATATTAGCTACCTTCAATTTTTCTCTTACCACTACATTCTTGACATTTTCTCTTTTTGTAAGTTTACACATCTAATGAAGCATCTTCATCCTTGCCACTATAAGCTTATGACTATGTACTTGCTTGATAAACCAACATTTTGCCCATAGAGCATGGTAGGCCTAATTGCTAAGCAGTAAAATTTACCTTTTAGCTTAAGTAGTATCTTCTTGTCACATAAAACTTTTGATGCACCCCTTCGTTTAAACTACCTTGATTTGGTACGATGAACTATATCTTTATCTATTTTATTGTTACTTTGGATGATGGATCCAAGGTGCTTAAAACAATCTTTTGTGTTATTGATGAGATGTTATTTGGTCATGTTAATTGGACTTATCTCTTTTGTTTTAACTTAATTTTGGTGATTAAATGATAAAATTAATATTTATTTTGTTTTACAAGGTGATAAGTGGAGATTACATTAAATTAGAGTATTATTGGTCAAAATCACGAATTTTGGAAAAAGTACATAGATTACCATAGTAGATATGGTGAGATCACGTCTAATGCTAGATTCACTGCAAAATTCGAATTCAACTAGGAAACTTATTTCCAGACCTATTATGTAAGGATTTGGACTTGTGTAGATAGGAATCTTGGTAAAATAAAAAGAGGCTAGGTTTTGAGTAGGAATAGAGGAGAAGAACATGTCCAACACTAACATCATTCTATTTCATTTCTTTGTAGTTTTCTCATCATCTTTCATCTTTTCTTCTATTTTTGGTATTAGAACTAAACCATGTGTAGCTAAGTCCAAATACTCTGATTCAAAGGAATTCAAAACTTTAACTGTAACCTTATGAAGTTTTATTCTAGACTTTGATTTTTATTTTAATGCAAGTATTTTTTGTTTTGTATTATTATATTTCATGAATATTAATATTGATTAATATAATAAATTAATTTCATTTTTATTATTCTATAATCATACATGAATATGATGATATGTAATTGTTATGAAGGATTGGTACAAGTAGTTAATATGTTGTTTATGAATTTGCATATTTAACTTATGAGAAACAAGAAAACTAAATAGTTGTATCTGTCTCAATTATTTAATTTAGGGTTTAGTCTTTTTTTACTAAACTTATTATTATCATTTAATTGATATATAATGTTGGGCCCTGAATTTTTTTTATTATTTTAGTAAGCATGAATTGAATGAATTTGGTGATCTTGTGAATAAATCATTTTTTAATTGGAGTTTAATTATTAAGCCAAGTTTAGGAGGATTTATTTCATGAATTGATGGAAATTGGAAGTATTAAATGGAAGAAGTGTTAAATTGAAGAATTAAGAATGCATAAGAGTATTTTGGGTAGATTACTAAGGTTAGAAGCACTAAGGCATTAAAGGAAGGGCAAATTGGACTTGTAACACTCATTAGGGGTAGAATGGGAAGAGGAAAAATATTGTCTTGTAAATAAGAAGACAAAAACATGAAGAAGAGAGAGAAAAAGAAGAAGATAGATTTCGGTGGAGTTAAAAGAATGGAGCTTTGAACTAGGTCACGATTTTCTTAGTCTTAAAGAGAGAATCTGAGGTTACTCAAGAAGGGAAAAAGAAAGAGGAAGGGAAGAGCTTTCTTTAG
>JANQAP020000181.1:3010215-3027799 GCA_026874005.2 Erythroxylum coriaceum
GAAAAAGTTGGTTTTAAAATATTGTGATTTTCTTATGATGCTTTATAAGTGAGTAATGATATGATGCCTTGTGAAGTAAATGTAGCGATCGAACGTAGCTCACCCTTATCGTAGGATATATACCGGAATGACCTCCAGGTGTCCTGATGTGTACCCTATGGTAAGGGGGCACTACACTTTGGAAAGCTCAGCGAGAAGAAAAAGAAGAGGTAGGAAAATCATCAATGGCCTAGGAATTTCAACGGAACATGGACCACGGAGTGAACTAAGGCCGACAACAAAGGACCCTGATGGACTTTGTGAGGCCAAGGTTCAACGTTGCAAACCAAGGAGTGGCTAAGCCACCTGTTTAAATGGCTTTGTTCGATATAAAGCTGACCCTACTCAATATGCTTCAACAGAACATGCAATTATATGGATTGGCGAATGAGGAACCCAACGCGCACATCGTTAACTTCCTCAAGATCTGTGATACATTCCGGTATCATTAGATGTTAGAGGATGCGGTTAGAATTAGGTTGTTTTCCTTTACACTTAGAGATAGAGCAAAGGCTTGGTATCATTCACTGAGCCCAGCCAACATCACGACGTAGGATCAGCTTGTGCATGTCTTCTTGGACTAGTACTTCCCACTGACCAAGACAACGAAGATTATAAAGGAAATCACCAATTTTACAACAAGGTGACGGGGAGTTCATCTATGAAGTGTGGGAAAGATATAAGGGCATACAAAAGAAGTGCCCACACCATAACCTACCCAAGGAATTCCTTCTGTAGACTTTTTACAATGGAGTTAACCTACAGACAAGAGGCACAATCGACGCAGCGTCAGGAGAATCCTTGATACGAAAAACTGTTGATAAGGCAGAGGACCTGATTGAGGAGAAGGCAAGTAACAGTTGCTTACGGACGAATGAGCGAGGAAGGCAACCTGCACTTTTAAAGAGCATAAAGGAATTGTCGTGGTCGATCAGATGACAGAGATGCAAGCGAAGATCAACAACTTGATGCGATAACTAAACAGCATGAAGGCATCATCCTCATCTCAGGTGAAGGTCGAACAGTTAAAGTGTAAGCTATGTGGCCAGATAGACTATGATACCGTGGAGTGTTATTAATAAGGGAGGATAGTAAGGAGCAAGTGAATTATATGAGGGCACAATATAGATGAGGAGGGGGTAATAATCCCTACTCCAATACTTACAACCTCGGGTGGAAGAATCACCCTAACTTCTCGTGGTCAAACAACAATGGAGGATAGTTCAGGCCTCAAGGACAATCGGACTTTTAGTAAGATAAAGCGAGCTTGATGGAATCAAAGTTAGACAAAATTTTGGACAAACTTGGAATTTTAGACAATGCACAAAAGAAGTTGGAAGATAGAATTGAGCAAGTCACTAAGAACCATGCTTCCTCAATTCATAATCTGGAAGCCCAAGTGAATCAATTGTCAAAAGCCTTTTTTATGCAAAATTTGGGAAATCTTCCTAGCACTTCAGGAACAAAATCAAAGGAGCAACTAAAGGTTGTTACACTTCGAAGTGTGAAGGAACTTGAACCACCCATAAGGACAGTAGTAAGCCCGTCTAGCCAGTGGAGAAAAATCAAGAAAAGGAGAAAGAAGTAACCATGAGCGAATACCCTCCTTATGTTACATCTCTACTGTATCAACCCAAGGTTCCTTTTCCACAACAACTACAAAAGAAGAAGTTATATGAATAATTTGCAAAGTTTGTTGAGAAGTTAAGGACATTACAGATTAATCTCTCCTTTATTGGGCACTAGAACACGTGCCTAAATACGCAAAATTTCTAAAGGACATATTATCAAAGAAACGTACTTGGGAAGATAATTAGACGGTAGCTCTAACTGGCACTTGTACCTCAATAGTCACTAGTCAAATGCCTTCAAAATTGAAATATCTAGGAAGTTTCACAATACCTTGTGTGGTTAGTGAATTTTAATTTACAAAGTGTTTGTGTGAATTGGGAGCTAACATCAATCTTATGCCATTGTCAATATTCAGGAAGTTAGGTCTGAGAGAGATCAAGCCAACATCAAAGGTAAATTCAATTTGTTGATCAATCCATTAAAAGGCCGGTTGGAATAGTGGAAGACGTTTTGATACTAGTGGATAAGTTCATTATTCTAGTGGATTTTGTGGTTTTGGATTTTGAAGAAGATAAGAACTACCCACTGATCTTAGGTCGACTATTTATGAACACAGGAAAAGCCATAATTGACGTTCACAAAGGGAAATTAACACTTCGATTAGGCAAAGATCAGGTCGAATTCAATATCAATAAGACTTTAAATTATGGATCAAAATTCATAAGAACAAGTCGAGAGTTGCATAATAGAAGTGAAATCATTAGAAGCAGTGGCTGACATTACATATCAGAATCCTGAATCTAAAGGAGATGATGAGATGGAGGAGGCAGATGTTCAAGTGCAGAAAGACAAATTAGTTCAGACTGAAGCACCCACACCACTATCTTCAGAGAAACCTCCGACATTAGAGCTTAAGTCTTTACCTACACACCTTAGTTATACCTTTCTTAGTGAAGGTCAAACGTTACCAATAATAATTTCCAACCAATTGAATGAAAAACAAGAAAGTGAGGTGGTGGAAGTTGTCAAGAAGCGGATGAAAGCCATTAGATGGTAAATTGCTAACATTTAAGGAATAAACCCGAATGTCTGCATGCACCGAATAAACTTAGAGAAAGGATATAGAACAATGAGGGAGCGTCAACAGAAACTAAATCCTAACATGAAGGAGGTGGTCAAGAAAGAGATCATAAAACTCCCAAATGCAGGGATAATTTGTCCCATCTCTGATAGTGAATGGGTCAGCCCAGTACAATGTGTACCTAAAAAGAGAGGAATGACGGTGATAGAGAGTGATAGTAGAGAAGTAATTTCAACAAGAACAGTCACAAGAAGGAGAGTATGTATAGATTATCGCAAACTCAACTCAATGACTAAGAAAGATCCCTTTCCTCTCCCATTTATAGAACAAATGGTAGAAAGGGTAGCTGGCCATTCATTTTATTGTTTCTTAGATGGATACGTGGGCTATAACTAGATTTTCATCCACCCTAATAATCAGGAGAAAACCACATTCACTTGCCCCTATAGCACCTTCACGTACAAACGGATGCCTTTTGGACTTTGCAACACTCGAGCCACATTTCAAAGATGCATGATGTCGATCTTCGCTGACATAATAGAAGACATATTGGAGGTGTTCATGGATGATTTCTCAGTGTTTGGAGATTCTTTTGATATGTGTTTAACTAATTTGGATAGAGTTCTTCAAAGATGTGAAGAATCACATTTGGTGCTAAATTGGGAGAAATGTCATTTTATGGTACAAGAAGGGATAGTGCTAGGGCATAAAATCTCACATCAAGGATTTGAAGTTGACAGAGCAAAGATAGAGGTAATAGAGAAACTCCCACCACTAAACAATGTAAAAGGTGTGCGAGGATTCTTAGGTCATGCAGGATTCTACCGTCGATTCATCAAAGATTTCTCATAAATTGCAAAACCTTTGACAAACCTTTTAGTCAAGGATATGCCCTTTGTGTTTGATGAAAGTGTATGTCTGCATTCAACACCTTAAAGGAGGCATTAATATTAGCACCAATTTTCTCACTACCAGACTGGACACTTCCATTCGAAGTTATATGTGATGCAAGTGACCAGGCTATAGGTTGTGTTTTAGGCCAAAGGAAAGATAAGAAGTTGCGTGCGATTTACTATGCCAGTAAGACTCTTACAGGACCATAACTGAATTATACCACCACAGAGAAGGAACTACTCACATTAGGGTAAGCATGTGATAAGTTTCGACAATATCTATTAGGTTTAAAGGTAATTGTGTTCACTGATCACGCGGCACTCAAATACCTTTTCAACAAGAAAGATGTTAAACATAGGCTTATTCGATGGGTGTTACTTCTACAAGAATTTGATATAGAGGTGAGAGATAAAAAGGGAGCAGAAAATGTGGTTGCAGACCACTTATCCAGACTTAAGAGAGGGGAATGTAAGCTAAGTAATGACATTAACGAAAATTTCCCCGATGAAACTCTGATGCTACTTGAGAGCTTGACTATACCATGGTTTACAAATATTACCAATTATGCTGCCAGTGGTAAACTTTTGTCAAATCTCTCATACCAACAAAGGAAGAAGTTCTTGTATGATTGTAACTGATATATATAGGATGAGCCAACCCTATATAAAGCTTGTGCAAATGGGCTAATGCGATGTTGTGTACCATATGAGGAAATGTTATACATCCTTAAGCAATGTCACGAAAGTCAGAATGTTGGGAATTATAGAGCTAACAAAATTACAGTTCGAATACTTGAGAGTGGATTTTATTGGCCACAGTTGTTTAAGGATGCGTAGACTTACGTGGCACAATGTGATTGATGTCAGAGAATAGGTAACATTTCCAAGCAGGATGAAATGCCTTTATCCAATATTCAATAAGTAGAAGTCTTCGATGTATGGGGCATCGATTTTATAGGTCCGTTCCCATCTTCAATGGGGAACATGTATATTTTAGTAGAGGTTGATTATGTTTCACATTGGGTCGAAGCGGTAGCATCTCCAACCAATGATGGGAAGGTAGTGCAAAAGTTCATTAAATGACTATTTAACCGATTTAGAGTGCCACGTACAATAATAAGTGATGGAGGCGCACATTTTTGCAAGAAATCTTTTGATGCCCTCTTAAAAAGATATGGAGTGCACCACTGAGTTGCTACACCCTACCATCCACAAACTAGTGGCCAAGTGGAAGTTGTTAACCAGAGCTGAAACGAATTCTGGAAAAGACAGTGAACAACTCCCGAAAGGATTGGGCAGCAAAGTTAGATGATGCCTTATGGGCCTATAGGACAGCTTTTAAAACACCCATTGGAACAACTCCGTATAGGCTCGTTTACAGGAAAGCATGGCATTCACTGGTCGAGTTAGAACATTGAGCATATTGGGCGATTAAAGCATTAAATTTTGATTGGAAACAAGCTGGCTAAAAGAGACTTCTACAACTAGACGAACTTGAAGAGTTTCATTGTAATGCTTACAAAAACACCAAAGTCTACAAGGAAAGGGTGAAGAAATGGCACGATACTCATCTCAAGCAAAAGGAATTCAAAGTAGGAGACACTGTACTATTATATAATTCAAGGTTGAGGCTATTTCTAGGGAAGTTGAAATCTAGATGGAACAGACCATATACGGTCATTCAAGTTTTTGATCATGGAGTTCACAATTGGAAAACACTAACAAGGAGACTTTTAAGGTCAATGGGCATCGGTGCAAGTGTTATTTTGGAGGAGCAATTCCCAAAGATAAGGAAGTGATTTCCTTGTCTCTGAATAATTAAAGACGCTTTCTTAGACGCAAGGTTAAGCTAAGGACCATAAACTAGCAAGTTTATAATTTTGTTTGAAAATGTTAGTTGTAGTTAGTTTCATTTTCAATAAAATGTTAGTGATTCATGTGAACTCTCAGGGCAACCATCACTACCTCCTTCTCCGTAAGATTTGTGTCTAACCCATTTATTTTTCCTTTTTCAAATTAGCCTTCAATTCTAATTTTTATGTTATTTTATTTTATTTTATTTTCTGTCTACTTTAATTTCTGTTTTTTCTTGTCTTTTATGCGCTTGTGTGTTCCCTTCACACATTGAGGGCAATGTGTTGTTCAAGTGTGGGGAGGGTTATGTGTTTTATTTTTTATCTGGTTTTTCATATTGTAGGATAGTTTTTTGGTTGGTTGTGTGTTTTGTTTTTATGTAATTTTTCATATTGTATGATAGTTATTAGGTTGCACTTTGTGAACTGTTTGAATGTGTCAATGGCTTAAATGGAGTGGAATTTGTTTAATTTTGAACATAGTCTATTAGGTTGTAAATAATCATTAGCTCACAAAATTAGTGAAATAGGAGTCTTGGGATAAATATACAGCTTAATTAGGATTTAGTGTAAATTGAGCAACCTATAGGTTGTCACATTCATTCATAATTTGAGGCCTTTCAACTTAAGTAGCTTAACTAGTATTTTTTATAGAAATGAGTAGCTTAAACAAGGTAGGCTAACAAAAAAATGTTTTGTTAAATAAATCACTATTACGTTGGCCTTCGAGTTATGAATAGAGCCAGTAGCTAGTTGAAAACGTGATATAGCTGAGTAACTAGATCGACACGCATCACAAATGTATGCCTTTGCATCAAAAAGCTATAATGATGTTTCAACCAAGCTATGTAATAGAAACATGACTTAGTTGAGTAACCGGATCGACATTCATTACCAATGTTTGCCTCCACGTAAAAAGACTAAGTCTATGTTCAAAAAATAAAAGTTCCTTAATAAACCTACCGGACTTGTAGTAAGCTTGACCTTTCATGAAAATTTACTTAGGAACAGATACAGAATCTGAAGGATCAAAGAATTATTAATGTGGGTGTACAATTGAAAGGGGTGAATAATTTAACAATTAGATCTCGATTAAATTGTATATTTAGTTCAAAGCCCCTAGACATAGATTTCGCTTGTTAATGATTAGACATAACTTGAAAGATTGTGTTTAAGATTAAATTTATTTCATGAAGTTAAAGTCATTGCCTCATTATTGCATTATGTGTTGTGTGTTTGTTGTTTTGTTTGCTTGAGAAAAAGCAAACGTTTAAGTGTGGGGATGTTGATAGTTGTGATTTTCAATGTATTTTAGGGTTTAATTTGTTATGTATTTAATGTTAATTTGAGTGTTTAGTACATATTTAGGTTTTACTTTTGTTAGTTTATGTGTTTAAGTGTTTTTATGGGTTAGTACGAGTCTTTGAGCTTAAATGTTATATTATTTAGGTACCTAGATGTGTTTGTTAGTGTTTTAGGGTAAATAGCGAAGAACGGAGAAGTTTCGAAGAGTTTCAAGCTAAAAACACAACCCACGATCATGGCATAATAGGCCACGATCATGACAGAAAGAGGCGAGCTGACTGGACCCTGGCCACGATCATACACTTTGGACCATGATCGTGACAGAAAGGGTTAGGTGTTGGCCACAATCATGGCAAGCAAGGCCACATTCGTGGCCTACATCGGGCTTATACAGAAACTTAAATTTTGTGAGATTTTTCAGAACGTTTCGACCCGGAATTAACCCTAAGGCTTCCAAGATATAAATAGAACATTACAAGATAGAAGAGAGCCTTTACAGAGCTTTCACATTAGTCTAAATTCAGAAACCCTAGAGAGCTATTGAGTGATTTGAGGAAGGAGACGAAGGAAGAGAGACATGGAGACAAAGCTTGACGCGAAGTACTTCCTGGAATAGGTAGTTTCTCGCCGTTGTTGCCTCCATTAATCCGTTCCGAGCATATTTTCCAATTTATTTCAGTTTTATTAATGTATGAAATTGAGATAATTATTAAGAATAGGTTATGTCGAATGTTGATTATTGTCTAAACTCACTTTCGGGATTTTGTCTTTGATGTTAATGAAATCTGATCTATTGCATTTTTATTTGAGTTATTTGTGATTCAATATCTGTTTTTAATAATTTGACAATAAACTGAGAAGGTGAGTCGAGTGAATATCATTAAATTGGGCTAACGAGAGTTAGGTTATTTGATAGCTAAGAATTGAATCAAACCGGTGAAATCGTGTAATGAGAGATTGAGCATAGGTTTCCGGTAGGTTATTAGACAATTTTAGAACTAATTTAGGTTTTTGGTCAATTATGAGTTGAGAGATCACAATTTCATAATTTAAATTAGGGATTATTAATTAGAGTTTAAAGATTATAACTCGGAAGAGAGTAATCCACCCTAAGACCGTCTAGACCCAATAATTCGGTAATTATATAATTGATAAGATTTTCATTAATTTCGGATTAAAACCCCCTTTCTCTCAATTGGTAATTCTTAGGTTAATTCTTGATTGGTTTTGTTATTTGTTATTTTATTATTATTTCTGAATTTAATTCTCATAATTGATTGTTGATTGATTAATTTACTGCATTTATTGTTTATTTTATATTATTGCGATTTAGTTCGACCTTAGATTTTAAGGCTAGATTAACCCTCCTCGTGAGATCGATACCTTAGTTACTACGCGAACGACCCGTGTGCTTGTGGTATTATCAATGTTAAAATAGTAAAACTTAGCATACGTAAACCTACGATCACTACTCTTATCCCCAAAAGTGGTGAACTGAAGCATTCCTCTGATTTCTGTCCCATCTCATTTTTTAATTCTATTTACAAACTAATCTCTAATATACTAGCTTACAGGTTAAGAAAGATCCTTCTAGACCATATTGGAGAATCACAAGGTGCTTATATCCTTGGTAGGGTTATTGACGACAATATTCTGATTCTTTAAGAGTTGCTTAGAGCTTATTCAAATAAAAATACAAGGCCAATTTTTGCATTAAAATTGACATTAAGAAGGCTTATGATAGTATGGATTGGGACATTACTATCAATATTTTGTCTACTATAGATTTTCTAAGAATATGTATCCAATAGATCACTTAATGTAACACTTCACCTTACTATAGCATCCTTATTAATGGTCAGCCCACAAGCTCCTTCAAAAGCTACAAAGGAATTCGCCAAGGTGACTCTACTTCACCTTATCTCTTTGGTTCAGTGATGGAGATCTTCAACATACTACTATAAAAGGTTATAAAGAGAACTAAAGGATTTAAATTCCACTCCAAATGTGGAAAGTTTAAAATGTCACATATATGCTTTACTAATGTTCTCATGTTACTCTTCAAAGCAAATTCCACATATGTGTTAGCTCTTATAAAAGCACTTAAGATGTTTAATAAAATGTCTGGCCTTCAAGTAAGTTGCTTTAAAAATGTATTGTTCCTATCCAAAAATGCTTCAAACTTAGAATCAACACTAGTTTCTATCACTGGATTCAAACAACAACTACTACCTTTGATGTACCTTGGCATTCCTGTTGTAGCTTCGAGATTAATCTCAAAGGACTATAACAACTTAATTGACAAAATCAACTATGGAATTACTTCTTAGAGCTCTAAAAATCTCTCAACAGCTGGGAGATGTATCTTGAATTCCATCAGTGTTTATTAGGTAGCTCATGTATTTACCTTTAATAGGTGCTTATAGACCGGTTATAAAGGAAATCTTAGCAAGGTGAAGATGACATGGGGACATGTCTGTACACCTAAAAACCAAGAAGGGCTTAACATAATCTCACTTAAATCCATCAACAATGTGTTGCTCACTAAAAGACTATAGAGACTACTTATTGATAAGCAAGCACTCTAGTACAAATGGATTCACAATTACTTCATTAAGAACAGGAATTTGTGGAGTTTGAATGCTAATAATCTTACCTCGACCACTTTGAAAGCTATTTTTAAGATCAGAGGAAGGATGAGACCTCATTTCATATACCTAATTGGAAACGGTGAAACTACCAACTTCTGGCAAGATAACTGGTTATTTATAGGTTCCTTTAGAGGAAATGGACAAAGCTTCAACTCTCAGACCATTAACTTAGTAGGCTATAGTTACAGAAGCTCTGACAAGAAAGGAACTTATCAAACTAGCTCTAATTCCTATTCCAATTCTGATGATGATAGAATTATATGGAAACACACTTCAAATGGTAGTTTCACTAATCAGTCATACAGTAGATGCTAGTTAACAACTTGGCAATTCTCCTTTAGGCAAACATTGTCTAGTTCAGTCACCAACAACCACAAGCCTCTACCACCCTATGGCTTGCAATGAAGAATAAGCTACTAAATGTTGACAATATTACAAAATTCTTGCACCTCACAAATTAGTGCACTCTCTGTAAAAGAGATGAAGACAATTCATATTACTTATTCTTCCAATGTAGCTATATTATTGAAACTTGGAAAGAATTAATGCACAAAATTTCTAATAAGTGAATTCCCGAATGACTTAAGCCAAACCAAGGTGCTCTCAGCTGAAGTTCCCAAACAAAACCATCAAATGGTGCTTTTCCATTTCTCTATCATTTCTAGTTACTGAAGTATCAGATGAAAGGAACAATTGTATTTTTCATGACAAATGCCTTTCTAAAGAGTAGTTTAACAACCAACTAATGCAGCTTATGAGAACTCACATTTGTATCCACATGTATAAGTATCAGGACCTGCAATTTATCATATCCAGCTAGAGGGTGTAAACACATCCAATTCAATGCAATATTTGTATTTTAGTTATAAGCTTGTAGTTGTGATGTCCTTGTAACTTGCAAGTTGCCTTATACTTGTACTCCTTGATTACCTTATATGGCTTAATTTAATTCAACTTTTTTAAAAAAAAGGGGTCATACTGAAAGGATATTATGTAATTGTTGCAAGACTTTACAACTTGAATCTAATATCTCCACACTGTTTATATAACTATAAGCAATAAAAAGATTGTAGAGTTGTCATTACAATTTCTTAATCCAAAGCCATATATTATTTTCCACAACTTACAAAATAATTTGACTTATACCAAGTGCAAAAATTATTAAATACTTTACGAAAAGTCCTCATAACAAGAATAATAAGTTAATCTTATATTAATACTAGTTAAAAATGTAACGAATAAAAGATAAAAAAGAGAGTTAAAAATAACTATATATATGTTGTAATTTGAAACTACAATAAAGAGTCAAAATCAAATGAAGATTTAAATATCATAAATGCTTTAAGTTAATAATTGATTCAAGAAAAGCTTATTGCCGTATCATATTTAGAAATATTTTATTATTAATTATTTTACTGTAAATTTAACTCTCTAATAAATCGATAAGTAAAAACATGCGCAAATTTTTTGTTTAAGAGATGTATTCAAATTTAAGAAAATTGTCAGTTTTGTTATCATATATTATAAATGATATTAAAAAACATAATGCAAGTAATCACGATCACAGTAAAATCTTGGGAAACGCGATGTCTTTGGAGAACATATCACGCACATATAATTTATAGAAAACAAAAGAATAATCACAAAGTGTAAGGAGGTAATAATACATATAATTTGTAGATTAAGGTACATTGAATGTAGTACTTGAGACATAGAGAGTGAATAAATAAAAATGAATATTTTGGATTTCTAAGAAAGAAATTTTTAAGAAAAAGGGATGTGATAATGAAGTTCCAGATAATAATGAAATCAACCTCCAATAAGAAAAAAAAGCATTTCAATCCCTTATTATTTCAACTTTACCAATTTCTAAAAGAAATTGTAATAAAATTTTTAAAAGATAATATAATTTATCTATATATTTAATTTAATAACTTAAAAAATAATAACATGAAATTCAAATAGAGAAAATTTGAAATTTTAAGTTTTAAAAATAATATATCTACAAAACATTGAAAACAAAATATATAATAACAAATAAAATTCAAATTTTTTGACATAATTAATTTAGAACAATTCAATATAATTTAATCTAATTATCAAATTGAGTATTATAAAATATCTAAAATTATATTAAATTAAAATCAATGTTACAATAATATAATTTAATTCTAGATGTACTTTTTTTAAAGCTCTTTTTATTCAATTTAGAATATTCAAAATCAGTGTATAGCCCTAGTAACAAGATAAAAGTAATCATAAAATCTACGACCATCAGATGGCCCTATTAGGAATGGAATAAAAAATAATTATAATAAGTTAATCTTTAAAGATCAAAAATTCCTAAGCCTCGCAGAAAAAATAACTACAAACTGAAAATGAAAAGAACTATTGACAAAAAGAAAAAGAGCAGAATTATCATATGGAAAAGAGAAAGGTTTAACAAAAACTAGACATAAAGAAACAAGGACAAACAACAAAGAATGAAGTAAAAAGTTTTTCAAAAATATTACGATTAGAGATAAAATTAGCAAGTAAATCAAATAGATTGAATTAATGGTAATTTCGATTTTGAAGTACGGATTTTGTTTCAAAATTATTTGGTGGAGATGAGTCAGATTCGAAGAAGGTCATGCTGCTTCCATCAGCTCCCGTGGCTTCCTTCCTCTAAAATTTTCCACTCCTCTTAACTACTACTTTTCTTTACTTTCTATCTCATCTTTGCCAAATCCTTCTAACCCTTGCCATCTGTATCTCTCTCTACTCTTGTCACTTACGACAACTCACAGTTCTTCAGCCTACGCCACCTAAATAATTCCAACACATTACTTCTTTCACCAGCATTTCTGTTATGTGATGCTCCATACCACATTCCTTTCTTATAAACACTCTTTATCCTGACTACCTTGGTTTTTATCCATCAATCCTTAGCTTGTTACTATGGACTTTACTACTGCCTTCAAACTCAAATTGTTCTAATCTACTTTCTGAGCCTCTTTCATCCAAAGATAACACTAGTTCCTTATCTGCTCCAAATTCAAACTCAGCTTCTATCAGGAAATTATGTACGTAGGTGGTTGAAGATGTTAGACTTGAATTAAAGTTGGCTTACTGTCCTCCCAGTGAAACTTCTGAGCAAAGGATTATGTCCCCCTTTGGAACTTCTGAAATCACGAGCAAATGGATGGAAGTCCACAGTGCTTGGCCGTTTCCTAGATAAAAGGGTAGCTTTACCAGTTACAAAACAATGGGCTATGAAAAACTGGAAACAACATAGTTTGGTGGATATATTAGTGAATAATGAGGATGTATTCCTATTCAAATTTACAAGCTCTGAAGACGCAAAAATGGTGGTTCGAGTTGGACCTTGGAATGTTCACAATAAACCTCTCTTGCTGCAATTATAGAGACTTGGACTGAAATTGGAGGAGCTTAAGTAAGAAAATATTCCTATTTGGATCTGTCTGCATGATGTCCCTCTTAAGTATTGGACTACTACTGGCCTTAGTTACCTTGTAAGTTACACTGGCAAGCTAATTTCCACAAATCAATGCACTATACAGATTAGACAAATTAACTTTGCAAGGATTTACATCTTAGTTACTTCCATGTAAAACTTACTAGAGGTGATACCATTCATCAGGCTGAATGAAGATATGGAACTTATGGATGACCAATTGAAAGTTACTTATGCCTAGAAACCTCAGTTTAAGAAGAAGCAAATTTGGAGACCAATTAGAAAAGTCTCTAAGACAAGAAGTTGTCAAGAGCTAATAAAGATCAATAATGATTATCACGCAACTATTGAGGTAACCCATCCATCTATGGATGTTGAAGAAGCAAATGAAGAGACTCCAAACAAAGTACCATCAGCTACATCTCTAGAGAGTGAAGAAAAGAGAACTATTGATATCTCAAACTCCACTCCCTTACTAGAAAGAGTTGTACCTGTAGAGGCTAGCAAAATTGACACTCCTAGTAAACTAAAGCAACAATAAGGAAATAAGATAAGGAATTTCAAACTATCACCAGGAGGAGATCTAATAGGAAAAAGACGTCTCCCTTCAGGGAGATTGCATCATAAATATATTATCTAGGAATGTTAGAGGAGCAAATGCTCCTAACAAAAACCTACTGATTAGAAATATGATTTTGCAGAATAAAGTGGCTATAGCTTGCATTTTGGAAACTAGAATTAGAGAGGATCATTGTAATTTGCTTATTTATTTCCTAGCTCACTGGAAAATAATCACAAATTACAGCCACCATCTTAATGACAAAGTAATTTTCCTTTATGAATTTAATGCCTTAATTGTTTGCACAAGTTTAATATCAAACCAAATCATTTATCTGCAAGTCTCTATAGGGATCTTAATTCAACCATTCTTCATTTCTTTCATTTATGTTCATAATAGTTTATACTAGAGGAATTTTCTGTGGAATCAGATTAAACATGTTGTTGTGTGCATTAATAATCCGTGGATCCTTTCTAAGGACTTTAACTCTATCATGAAAATTGAAGAAGCAAAAGGTTGTAGAGCTGCTACTAATCCTTGTTCAGAGTCTGGTAATTGCACAGATAAAGCTCAACTCATTAACATCCCTTTAGGTGATAATTTTTTAACCTGGATTCACTGACAAACTGGAACAATTTTTATAAAAAATAAGCTCAATAGGAGTTTAGTAAACCTTTAATGGATTTTAGCTTTCCCAAACTACTTATCCAACTTCTCAAGTTGCAATATTTCTAATCATTCACCTGTCCTCTCTTTCATTAAAGCAATAAGCCCCAAATCACCTTTTAGGTTCAACAATTTCTTAGTAGACTTAGCTAGTTTTAAGGATGGAGTGGAAAGCTTTAAGAATCAGAATAAGAGGTACAAATATTTTACTTTTACAAGTAAGTTGAATCCCATTAAATAAGAAATTAAGTTCCTGTTTAAGGAAAGTATTGGTAATACTCACCATCTTGTCAACATAGCCAAAAATGATCTTAAAAGCATTCAACATGAAGTTTACCTTAATCCTCTATCCTCTCATCTGCAGGGATTGGAAAGAGTTGCATTACATAATTATTCCAAAGTTATCGTATATGACTACTCTCTTTTGAAACAAAGATCAAGGATAGAATGGATGAGAAGTGGAGACAAAAATATCTATTTCTTTTATAAAACTATTATTTTTAGAAGAGAAAGGAACATAATCGTTTCACCTAAACACAATAATCTCAAGCTAGACTTACAGCCTCAGATACTTTAATAAGCTTTTAATTACTTCTCTGATTTGTTGAACATACCAACTGGTGCTCACTCCACAAAAATCCTACTCAAGGAGATCATGAAGGGTTGCATATCTTCACAGGAAGCTGAATTGTTGTGCAAATCAGTTACTCTCTAGGAAATCAAAGATAATTTGAAAAATCTCCATCTTCACAAAACTCTAGGCCCTGATAGATTCAATATCAACTTCTTTCTTAGAGTTTAGCCTCTTACAGAAAACCTTGTATCTAAAATTGTTCTAAAGCATTTCAATAAGGTTCCTTACTTGTAGAAATCAACTAGACATCCATTACTCTTGTTCCTAAAAATGGTGAGCTTAATCAATTCTCATATTTTTGCACCATTACATTTTACAATTCCATCTATAAGATAATTTCTAAAATTATTGCCCACATATTGAGAGGAATACTTCCTGATCGTATTAGAACTACTTAAGGTGCATATATTATTGGTAAAGTAGATAATATTTTGATTCTTCAGGAGCTGATTCAAACTTTTTCCAAGAAGAGAGGTCATTCTAATTATTGAGTCAAAATTGAGCTTAAGAAGGCATATAATAGTGTTGACTGGGAGTTTATAATCAATATTCTTGCAACCTTGGAGTTTCCAGCTTCCTTTATTTAATGGACTAAGTAATGTATCATGTCTCCCTCATATAGCATTCTTGTTAATGGCCAACCTACCAAATTCTTCAAAAGCTGTAAGGGAATTTGCCAAGGTGATTCCTATCTCTCCTTACCTCTTTGCACTTGTCATGGAAGTTGTCAACAAATTGCTTAAAAGAATTCTTAAAAGAACTAAAGGATTCAAACATCACTCTAAATGCAAAAAACTTCAGCTCACCAATCTTAGTTTTGCTAATGATTTTGTCTTACTCTACAAAACTGATGCTACTTTTATATCAGCTCTTATGAAAGCTCTAAAGATCTTCAATAGAATGTTTGGACTACAGATAAACTGCTCTAAAAGTAGCTTTTTCCTCTCTGAAAGTGTTGCAAACTAGAATTCATTGTTGACTACCATAACAGGCTTCAAACAATAAACCTTTCCATTGAGGTACCTTTGCATTCCAATCACTTTTGATAGAGTAAGCAATAGAAATTTCAACAGACTTTTTGACAAAATCAACAAAAAAATTTCTACTTGGAGCTCTAGACACATGTCCATAGCTGGAAGAGCTCAACTTATACTAAACTCTATCAATATATATTAGGTTACCCATTTAGCTTTACTAGTCAATGTTATTAAATCTGTTGATAAGATCCTCAACAGGTTTCTTTGGTCTAGAAGCACTAAAAGTTCCAATATGATCAAAATGAAATGGGTGAAGTTTTGGATCCCCAAAAACCAAGGGAGTCTTGGTATATGCTCTCTTAAAACCATGAACACTGTCATGCTCTCTAAAAGATTGTGGAGACTCATTTATGACAAGCAATCCCTCTGGTGTAAATGGATACACAATTGTTTCATTCAAAATAGGGGTATATGGGGTCCAGATGTGAAGCACTATCCCTCTTCTACTTTGAAAGTAATTCTTAAGATGAGAGAAAGATTCAGACCTGACTTCATCACATTAATAGGAAATGAAGAATCCATCAGTTTTTGGCAAGACAATTGGTTATCTGTGAGTTCTTTGGATAATGTGGTTGAAGCCTCACCTTTCAGGTTTATGATTCATCATAAAGCAATAGTAGCAGTAGCTCTAATGAATAAGGAGATCTTTATACATGTTCCCATTACCAACTACATGAAAAATGAAATTATTCAAACCACAATCAACATAGAAGAAGATAGATTCATTTGGAAACACATCTCCAGTGGCATTTTTACCAACAAATCATGCAAAAAGTTTCCCAGTGGCATTTTTACCAACTAATCATGTAAAAAAGTTCTACTATGTGATCTAGAAATCATACCTTAGACTAAGGTGGTATGATTTAATCATCTTCATCCACGAGCTTCTATCACATTATGGCTAGTCATAAAGAATAAACTGCCAACTGTTGATAAATGTGCCAAGTTTCTGAATCTCACCACAACTAGTGTTCATTTGTAAAAGTGCTGAAGAAAGTATAGATCACTTATTCTTCAAATGCAGGTTTACCAGTGACATTTGGAAAGCACTACTAAAAAGATGCTTAATTGCCAATGCTCCAAATGACTTGATCAATATCAAGCATGGTGCTCAATAATCAGCCATCCAAACAAATATGTAAAATGGTGTTTCTGTATATCCTTATCTTCTGGTCACAATCATATGGGTTGAGAGACATAGTCGCATTTTTCAGGACAAATGTCTCTCTAAAGAGCAATTTTATATTCAACTCGTGCAATTCATCGTTTATCAAATTAGCATTCAAAATTACAGGGTCCATATCTTCTATCCAATTGGAATGTTCAGAACTTTCCTCTTTAATTTTAAAGGAGTTGTAATAATCCTGCCCAAGTGATACTACTCTTTTGTTGTAATTGAACTTGTTCACCTTGCTTTTATGGCTTAATTCAAATTTTCTTTTCTAGCAAAAAACAAGGTCATGAATGATTTTTGAAATTCAACAGAATTTATTAATAAGAGAATTAGGCTTGGTTTGGGGGAGCGGTGACAGTTGATAACCTACTGAAATGATAAGTATTTATTCTCAATAAGTACTTATGTATTTTAGATTGTGCTGAAACGTGAAAATAGGTGTTTGACAAGTGCAATTGCGGTTGCTGAAAAGAGATAAAATGACTAAAAATCCCATTGATTTAATAAACTATTAATTGTTGTATAAGTAATTAAAATATATATTATTAGTCATATAAATTTAAAATTATAAATAATAAAATATTAGATTAAAATAAGAAAATATAAATAAAATAAATTTAGTAAATAAAATATTTCATAAAAATTATATTATTAGTCATATAA
>JANQAP020000181.1:3076482-3092492 GCA_026874005.2 Erythroxylum coriaceum
CTGATGAGGACTTATGAGCTTCAACAGATTACTAGTACTGGGACGAGTGTCATTTCATATTCCTCCCATTCTTTTGGAACTAAGTTGCTATAGTTTAGATCCAATAGCTTTTTCTCAACACACTAATATTCCTCTAGTTTAGATCCAACAGTGTTTTCCAACACAATAATATTCCTCTTAGTAGTATTATTTGTGAGGAGCTTAATCCATAATATGAATATAATACAATTGCCTAGCTCAAAACTTATGTCAAAGTATTGAGATGAATATATTTGTGTCAAAGAGAACAAAATACTTGTTAATTAAAGCCACAAATATATGACAAAAGCATGAAATATTGAAAACGATCTCAACCGAAATGCAGAAAAGAAAAATATTAAGATATTATTATCAAGTGTGTTGTACTCAAGCCCTAATTTTTGGAAGACAAAGTTGTTTTCTTTAGTTTCTTTCAGGTCACAGCTTAGAATAAGGGAGGATTGAACCTTAGTTAAGCTTTAACATTAAACGCAATTTTAGTATCACTGGCTCATGAAAAATGGACACCTCATTCTATATCCATATCCTTTTTCTTGTTGTTAAGAATAAGGACAGAAGGCAATTAATTTTTTTGTTCAGATACAAGATGGGAAATACAGGAACAAAAGGGGAGAGGAAAAAGAAAAGATTGTAATTATAAACAAAAGAGAGATCATAAGAGCTTGGCAGATAAGCTACGTATTTAAAACTTCAAGAAAATGAAAAGACAAGAAATACATAAAGCATGCTTTACATTAGTAATCACCTCATCAAGATAGTAAAAAGGTTTGCCCTCATATGTAATACTTTAGGGTTTATGTATGGATGAATTTTTAGCTGTTTAGTCTCATCATTTTATCAAGAATAATATATGTTTAAGAGAAATAGGTAGAGAAATCGAGTAAAAGGAAAAAAAAGAAAACAATCTGATCATAATTATTTTTGCAGCTTTAGTAAGCAGAATGATCAACCTCTCTCTTTCTTTCTCTCAGACTCACTCTCTGAAACAGATTTCTAGTTGCACCCTCAAAGTTTAGCAGATTTAGGTCTGCAAACCGTACATCCACCGTATCTCAACAGTCAGCCTCTACTTAATACACCTTGTAGCGTTAAAAGAAGAAGAGATAATAAATAAATTAAGGTAATGAGTGTGTAATAAGCTTATTAGAATCTTATATATTACAAACCTCAATCTGATTAAATGATTGTGGATCTTATAAAGAATAACTAGTTTCTTTGGAGATAAATAAAGGTGAACCAAAAAAGAATATTCTTACATAACATATTTTATATAGGGTTAACATAAATGATTAATTTAGTACCTGACCTTTTAGAAAAATAAGACATTTAAGAATGTCGAAAGGGAAAAGTAGTACTAAATCTTCATAAATCACGAAAGAAGAAACCAAGACTTCAAATGGATCAAAACAGGAATGAATTTAAAATCTGAACTCTAAAGTTATATCTCCCTATTCAAGAAAATTTGAAAAGGACATGCTTTAGACCATCAAAACCACTGAAACCCTAAATATAGCTGGTTATAAGTAACGGGTTGTAAGAAAGAACAGATCTTGGATACAGATAAAACACAAACATCTAAAGAACTCAATTAATAAATATGCATCTATCCATGAGCATGTGAACAGAGAGAGAGAGAGAGCTTATATATAGAATACCTAGAACTGCTACAGAACTCATAGAGCTTTCCGCGGTTAGAGAAGATAATGAGAGCAACTTCGGCGTCACAGAGAACTGACAGTTCATAAGCTTTCTTAAGCAACCCATTTCTTCTCTTAGCAAATGTAACCTGCCTGTTGATTTTGTTCTCTATTCTCTTCAACTCAACTCTCCCTCTACCCATTTTTCTCTCCCTATATTACCCGATTCCACACAAACAAACACTCACTCTCTACACACACGCAGGCTGTCCTCTCCCGCTCTCTAGACCACTCTTTCTAGTATTGGTTAAGAGATATGCAAACTTTTTAAAGGCCAAATTTACAAGGGTCCTAAAACATATAAAGTGAACATGTGCAAAGAAAGAAATGGAAACCCTGGGAATAAATGTCTTTCTTTTGTGTATAATAATTGTTGCGTATACAAAGTTTATGTATATAGTACTACAGTGTCTATGACTATATCCGTATGTCTTTTTTACGGAGGTCTTTTGCACAGATTTTCGACCAACTGCCCAGGTTTTTCCCTGTTTCGATCCAAGCACACTAACCTTTGACCACACTGACATTTCTTTAAATTATCTTTCTTTCTTGATGTAAATGGCATAATTTAATTTAAGAATGAGTTTCATTTCCTTTCTTTTCTTTTTTTCCTGTTGTCTGCTCCCCTCGACTTACTATGTAATGTCTACGTTACCTTCAAATGTCTAGTGGATGTCAACAGCAACCTTAAAAGATAGGATCTTTTCTGTTGGACACGTGTCAACTTGTTGTAACAGTCATCTCTAATATCCAACGTTCACTTCCTTTTCAAGGTACACGCGATGTCTAAGCCAACTCTCTTATTTCTGTCATCGGGTAACTTGATTCTTGATTGATGCCAAGTAGATAAAGAAACTACTGTTTCCATGGCATAGAAGTTCACTACTTTTTTTCGTTTTAACTTCTATGAAATAAGTAGATCATACAAAATAAATAACTACCTAATATTCTCACCAACTAATACTAAAACATTCATGCATTCTACTAGTTAAAGTAAAATAACCAAAAACAGTTGGGAGGGACACAAACACGAGAAATAATGCGACTCGGTTAAGAAGCGTACAAATACAAAAGCTCATTGATATGATTTGGTTGGTATATTTATAAAATAATCAAGACATTGTGAAATTATTCATTGATTCTAGTAAATAATGATATGCGATTAAATATTATATCTCCCTTAATATGAATATGGACAGAAGAAAATTAGTCATCTTAGTTGTTGAATAAGAATATCTAAACAATAAAATTTATTAATTAAAACTTAGATAAACTATAGCGGGTAAAACTAAAAATACATTTATATTAGAACTAGATTGGTACTTTTCGTACATGGTAGAAAAGGTGTACAAATGTGGTTAGCAATCCAACTTAACTATTGAAAGAAAGAAATTGTTGACACCTCTTTGGTGTAGGGATTGAAATTGACAATTTTAATTTGAAGCCATATTTTTGTACAATAATAAGAAAGAGTAAGGATATACACGAACATATAGGAAATGTTGGTCGACATTGGCAAATGAAAAATCTCAACTGTTACATTTTTATTAGATATAAATTAACACCTACATGAATTACTTCTTTCTTAATCATCTTGTTCATATTTTAATAGTACACAAAGTTGTTGTTGAAAATTAATCAAGATTTGGATTTGAGTGGCTTAGAAATCTCAAGTCATTAAGTATGATTCTTGTATTTATCTTTTGAATGTTTCTACAAGTTATTAATTAGGACTTATCTAGAGAGTCATTATAATTGTCTTTGGAGTTTTATAAATACCAATGTACTCAAGAATTCTAATGTAAGAGAAAGAGAAATTTTAGATTTCGGAAATCCTCTTCCCATATTCCTCTTCTTATATTTGGTATCAGAGCTTGTATTATTAAAAAAATAGAGAGAAAATTTTTTGTTTGATTGATGACACCAAATATTGTTTGGTCTGGTCCCAACCTAAATGAGAAGGTTGATTATAATTACTATAGAGAGAAAATTTTGTGTTTGAGTGATGACACCAAATATTGTTTGGTCTAGTCCCAAACTAAATGGGAAGGTTGATTATAATTACTAGCAGATTCTCATGTCTACTCATCTAAATGCTCATAATTTATGGAGTTATGTTGATCAAGGTATTGTAAAAAATGCAAAAGAAGCAAATAAAAGAAAATATCAGGTAGCATTGTCCCAAATTGTCTTAAATTCATCAACAAGTAGATTACTCTATGTTTGGTAAGATTTCTAATGTGAAAACAACAAAAGAGGCTTGGGATATTTTAAAACTTGCATACAAAGGAGTAGATAAGGCTTATAAATCAAAATTGCAGTCCCTGAAGTGGGAGTATAAAAAATGTGTGATAAGAACCTCAAAATTAGTGGGCCAATATTTTCTTCATGTCATGGATCTTGTCAAAAGGATGAGAATGCATGGTGATGAGATTACAGACACTCGAATGGTAGAAAAAATCTTGCAAGCTTTGCTAGTGAAGTATGCCCACATTGAAACAACAATATTGGAGCTTCGTGATCTTGAAGCAATAATAGTAGTTCAGTCGCAAGGCAATTTAGAAATTCATGAAAGCAGAATCTTGGAGAAGAATGAAAAACCATTGGAAGAAGCATTGAAGAGCCAAATAAATTTAGCAGGTGCTACAAAATCAAACCAAAAGGGAGAAGGAAGTAATAGAGGTTGTGGCTACAACAACAGAGGACGATGTAATTTTAAAAGAAGAAATTTCAAAGGTAGAGGAAGTTTCAGAGGAAGAGGACGTAAATTTGACACTTTTATAAACATAACCAGTCAAGGTAAAGGTCAATGTTGTGGTGAAAGTAGAGGGTGAAGAAATTGGAGACCAAATTTTTAGTGTTATAATTATGGTAAGTATAGGTATAAGTCAATTGATTACAAATACAAAAAGCTAGAAGCGTTTAAATTTCATGCAAATGCAGAAGAGAATGAAGGAAAATATACCAACACAGAAAATATTCAAATATAAGTGACTGAATTATTGTCTTAGATGTGCCTCAAGAAAATTAAGTAAACAATGTTAATTAATGATCAAACTCGATGGCTATGTGTAGCATCGATCCCGTGGTCACTATAAAAGTTGTGTTATTTCACTAACAAAGTAATGAAAATACCATGACAAAACTCCTTAATTTTTAAGAATTATTATTATCTTAATTTTAGTTACAATTACATAAGGTTAGAAAAACTTTATTATTCACGTTGATTGATTCATGAATTTATACATATCAAGTAAAGCCAAATTGAAAGGAATATAACATTTGTAGAAAGATTCTATGAAAATTAAAATGAAAAGAGGGCATTGAAACTGGAGTTATACCTTGTAGTTAAAATAGGGTGTTTTTAGTTGTTTCCTTAAGGGACAATATGATGTAAGTTAGATACGTAAGAAGTATATGATTTTACTGGCGGTTTATAAGGTAAACTCGTATCTACATACGCCCTTTGGCCAATTATATATATGAATGAAGCCGTTAATAAAAGAGATTGTGAGTTGTCTTTCAATTTTTGCATCACCTGCAAAGTTCTCAGAAGTTATACATCCGTCTATCTACTCATGATTTAACACGTGAAAATACACTTCGAATTCCTAGAACTTTGAACGAGAACTGAAATGGTTCAATTACTTAGATGAAGTGTCGTTAGACTAATTATCACCTAATCTTCTCAATAGAGCTATTATGTTGACTTAATCCAGTTCTCCCTAGGCCCTAGGGTGATGATTTCATGTAATGTTTCGTTGAGAATGTGGTTTTCTCATTGAAGGGTATTCAGAATCTCAGATTAAAGGATACACAAATTTAGTTGATCTGATTCATTTTCTTAAAAAATCTTTTTGTATTATAATATTCTTTAAAATTAGCATATTTTATTAATTATTTACTTATTCTTATGTTTGTTGAAGTAAAAAAAAAAAAGTATCTTGCTTCCTTACCAAATTGCATTCTTAGCAAACAAAACAAAGTTGTATAGAAACAAAGACCAGAGAAGACTACAAAACCAAAACTAAAGGAAGATGATAGGTTCCAAAACTATTTTGTGTTAACAGATGTTTTAAAAATTAATTATACAATAAAATATTTCAAATTTTATCTATAAATAAAAAATTGTCATCGAATTAAGGTGGCGTCACTTGTAACTTATTAAGACTAAGAAGCCAAAATTAAAGAAAGATGGTAGCTTTCAAAGCTATTTTCTTTTAATAGACATTTTTAAATTAATTATTAAAAAAACATTGAAATTTTATTTATAAAAAATGTTCATATTTTTATTAATAATTTACTCTTATGTTGAAGTAGAAAAAGTAAGTTTCTGCCTTACTAAATTGCATGCCTAGCAACTGAAACAAATTTATAGATAAAAAACTTTGTCTTGCCAATATACTCAACATCGAGTTTACTCGTTGACATTGTTATATTTTATTCAAGTACGACAATATACATATTACTTACAATATCTTGATATTATTCACATTTGAAAATTTTAATATTTTATAAATAATATCTAGATAAAGAAAAATAATTTGTAGTACAAAGTAAATGTTCGAATATGTCATAATTATAACTAATTGAAATGTGTGGTTATAATTAATTTGATATACCTATAAATATCCATCTACCTTCTTGTTTCATGTATCAAGAAATAATTTCAAGTATTTAAAAGTAAAGTTTATGAGACTTCCAAACTTAGAGATTCTAAGTTATATGTTAATATTTGTAACTTTATAATTAGAGAGTGTTTGTATTATAACTCCTCTTTCACTCATAATTCTTTTATAAGTCTTATTTTTTCTAATCTTAGTTGAGTTATGGTCTTGCTCTATTTACCTAATCATTCCAACAAGTGGTATCCACTTTGGTGCCGAGAAAATTAATAATTTGACGACTTTATTGTCTTAACTTACAACATTGGGATATATATAATAAAGCCACATAAATGTGTCAAACTTCTACTTCAAAGTTTACCTGATTCATATAATCAATTCATCATTAACTTAACCAATAGTCTTCTTATAGACTACTTAGTCTTTGATGATGTTGTAACCATATTCGTAGAGGAAGAAATTTGATATAAGAATTGGAAAAAAAGGCATAATAAATTAAAGCTTTAATAGTGATATAAGGGGGATCAACATAATATAGTCCAAATTCATAATAAATCAAAATAAAAATAATTTAAAATGATACAATTACTGTAAGAAAGGTCACTTTAAATATGAATATTCTAGTTCTCAAGGAAACTTTACAAGTACTTCAGATTATGATGATTATCATCTAAAGTTAAGATGTAAGATGGTACAATTTATACTATTCAAGAGGTATGACACATTGTGAGCTTAAAACAGAATTTGTTATCTCTTAGATGACTTGATGATCTTGGATGTAAAGTGAAAATTATCAACAAAAACTTGAAGATAATTTAAGACACACTTATACTTATAAAGGTAGAAAAAATAGGTGCAAACTTATGCAAGTTAAAGAGAGATATATTATTATAAGCAGAAACATTATTCACTTCAGGCAATTCAAGTGAGACATCTTCCATATTATGGCATCAAAAACTTGGACATATATATAAATAAGAAATGAAGATCCTTACTCCTTGGGCTTACAGAGGTATTACTATCCTTTGTGAGCATTATGTTATAAGTAAGTGACATTATAAAATTTAACACATCAAATTCAAGAAAATAAGGTTATTCTTGAATTAGTTCGCTTTGAAATGTTGCAAGCTTCAGTTCCATCCCTAGGACGAGCAAAGTACTTCTCTCTTTCATTGATTATTCTAGAAGATGTTATGTGTATTCTATTAACAGGAAATTAGATATGTTCCCAATCTTTAAAGTTTTCAAAGCATATGTTAAACTTGACTATGATACAAAGATCAAGTGCCTAATGATTGATAATAAAGGAGGATATATTGGCATTTGATGCATTTTATAAGCAAGAAGGCATTAAAATATATTTCATTATTATATACACTCCTTAATAAGATGGGGTGGTAAATTGGATTTTCTATTAGAAAGGACAAGAGTAAGTTAATATTGCCAATTATATAGTGAATCGAGTTTTATTGATAAAAATTGAGTTGAAAAGTTAATGGAGATGTAGACTGTGAAAATAGATTATTCTAACCTCCATGTATTTATAAGCTTTGTGTATGTGATGTATAATACCAAAGAAACCACAAAACTGGATCCAAAATCCATAAAATGCTTATTTTTAAGATTTATTGATAGAGTGAAAGGTTATCACTTGCGAGATTATATTGCCCATAAGATTATTGTTAGGAGAGATGTCACCTTTGTAGAAGATAAATTACAAAGAGAAAAGACAATAATACTTCCCAAAGAAGTAAAGAATGTTATACAAATGGAAAGGGAATTTTAAGCTTGTTTTAAAGTAGCACTAGAGCAAAATGTTCAATAACTAGTTAAGTATAAAGCTCTAGCAGTTCATCTCAAATTGCATAAAGGACCACAAAATTAGTAATCAGATTATATAGTAAAGGATAATATATCATACTTCCTTCTAACAGATGATAGAGATCTATTAACTCTCTAAAAGGCACTTAATAATTCAAATGTCTCTTAATGGATAAGAGTAATATAGGAAGAAATTAAAGCTTTTAATAAAATAAAACTTAAAAACTTGTATAATTATCTCAAGGAAGCAAGCCAACAAGTAATAAATGGGTCTTCAAGGTTAATTGAAATGGTGAAGATTAAATGGAGTGATATCGGTTAAGATTAATGATGAAAGGGTATGCTAAAACAAGGAATTAATTTCCATGAAATATTTTCCCCTATATTCAAGTAATAACTTTCAATTTTATTTATAAACAAAGATTATATAACATCAAAATCTGTATATATATATATAATAGGCCTCTGATTAGGATGAGTAAGTGATATATATATGTATGTATGTATATATGTATATATATAAGAGTAGTTATATCTAAATATTAATCCATACTAACTATTTGTATATATTTGTCATATCAATACAAGAAGTTATTCATTTCATGTAAAATTTTTATATAATTTTATTTTTACCATATAGATGTGAAAAATTACCAATTTATACTTAAATTTAGTTTATTTATATTATATTTTTGTGTTTAAAAACTTATACACATCTAATTGATTTATTGAGTCTTCCAACAGTCGCCAAGTATTAAAGGTCTTATGTTCCTCATAAATTCACAAACACCTCTAAATAGTAGGTGGGTTCCTTTTAAATTCATAAACACCTCTAATTACTAGGTGGTAGGAGTTGCATTACGTTAAAAACTTTAATAACTATTGAAATTAAACTTGTCACTTGACTTACTAATTTTTTTCTTATAATACATAATTGATAACTATAACATTTTTTTTAAGTTGATAGCTATTGCATATTTTTAAGTTATCTTCATATTAAGTTCAGAATTATATGTTATTACTAAATAATTTTTATATGCATATAAACAAATATAACATTCAAGTTGTGTGATTAGAGCCTTAAGAACATCAACCATTTACTTCACACTTATGGATTCTCCATAACTTTTTGGAGCCAATGTTTTCAATTGTGTAAGCTTTCTTACTTAGGGAGAATCTAGAATCAATTTATCTCTTAGGTTGAGTAGGCTAGATTCACTCATAAAGGAGATCTTATAGTCTTAAAGGCTTGTTATAAGTTGAGAAACTTATATGCTATGGAATGAAAGGAATTTAAGAAAATTTCAAGGCATTTCCCAGCCTATTCAAGCTCTTACTTTAGCTACTTTACGATGGATAAGGTAGATCATCTTAACTCACAACATTTAACTTAATACAAGTTAGGAGATAACTTTAAACTAGGTTGTTCTTTAAACAAATCTTCATGGCTATTATTGTATACTAAATGTAAGGTTGTGGCTTTATTTATTATATTATTATTGGAAGTAGATAAGATTTCATTCTTTATGATCCTAGTCTCTAGGTTTAACTAATATCATTGGTTTTAGGTTTCCATAAGCCAATTGTACTCTTTTTCCTTTAGTAGTGCATTATTCTTTTTTGAAAAGAGAATTAGAAGTCATTCTTAGTAAAGAGTACTTACCCCTAATACTATTAGCAAAAAGAAGGGAATGCAATACTATGGTGATTTAAATATTTTCCTTATTCTAATATGCATATAGGAAAGACATATTTTTAATTTAGATTTCCTAAAAAATAATCAATTCTAATCGTGTAAGAAGGCTACATATGATGGACATAGACATGCTTATAGAACCACATATGTTTTTTGACTCCTTAATCTTTATGTTCATATATTTGTTTGTTTTTAGCATTATTAATTTAATATGCTTCTCAAAATGTTAGAGTAGGTTTGACTTAGAAACTTTGATTATAACCAATTTGGATTCAGTTAGGCAATACCCTAATCTATACACATCTTCAGTTATGTATTTAATGAACTTTTGTTATAAAAACTAACTTAATAGAATATATATTAAAGGTAGGTATTTTGATGGATTAAGAATATCTTAATATGCAATAAAAGTTAATTTACAAGTTCCTTTCAAATTTAGAAAAGAAGATTTAAACCCTTTTTTAAAAAGGTAAAGTATTTTAACACCATAAACAATAAATAGCATTATCTTTAATAATATGTAAACATCTTTTCTACTATTAATGGTGTTATTAATACTCCTTAACTTTATTGACATGTCATATCATACAAGATATATTTATAATCGTTTGTTAATTATTGTTTAAAATAGATATTTAGCGTTTAATCCTCATACTATGTATCTTATATAACCACTTAAAGTCCCGTTTAGATTAGAAATTAAACAAACAAAGTTATTTCTCTTTCAAACTCCCCCACACAATGCATTAAAGATTACTCATTGAAAATTTCAAGGTCACTCATTTAAGAAGATGTGTATTTTTTTTCATTTAGATTATTAATTATCACTCTTTATAGTTTCTCTTATTCATTCCTGATGGAGAGTATATCGAGAAATGTGTTTTATATTATTCATTGATGAATATATAAGTGTATAAAGCTTATATATACATTTACAAAATGACTAAAAGGGAAAGAAAATATTCTAAGAATAATAGATTTTCAATATGAAAATATTTGCAAATATTATTATAAATTATGAAGATGCTAAAAATATTTAAAGTGAAAGAATTGGAGAGAAATAATGAACTGAAAATATGGAGAATTCTTCTATGATTTTTATGTGTTATCAATCCCCCTTAAGCTCATAGGTGTAGCAATAATGAGCTTATCTTGAAGGCAATTAAAGGTAAAGGCTACTAACACTTTCATCATGACATTAGGAATTTGATCCATGATCAAAATGTGTTAAATGAAGAGCACCTATTTGGCAACCAAGATTTGAAGAAATGGGATGTCAATCTCAATATGTTTAGTTTGAATAAGAGAAATTGGATTAGTGATAAGAAATGTAGCTCCTCAGTTGTCATACCATAATGTTGGTTTAAGGTAAGGCAATCTAATTTATCCAAGAAGCAAGTTAATCCAACAAAGTTCAGCAATTGTAAGTGCAATACTTCTTTATCCAGCTTTAGTGCTAAAGCGAGCAACATTGGGTTATTTCTTAGCACTCAAAGAGATAATATTTGTTTTTAAAAAATGCAATAACTATAACTAAGACGATCATCATCTAGACAACTAAGCCAGTTAGCATCATAGTAGACATTAAGGATGAGGATATTGCATTTAGTTAGTTAGATGCCACATGAAAAGGTTGATTGCAAATATTGGAGAATCTATTTGATTGGTATAATGAATGTTAATAAGGAAATGAAGGAATTGAAAACTTTATTTACATCTATTTGGCAACATAGCAAGTTTTGTAACAATCAAGAGAACAATCAAGTTTATGTTTTGTTTGGAAAATCCATTTTTATCCACCAATGTTGGAAATGGGTAGTGGAGGGATGAGGGTCTAGGTTTGATTGCTACAAGAAGCAATGAACTCATCAAACATAACTTAGTACCAATTTGGGTATTTAATTGCTTATCTTAAGGATGTGGGTTCAGGGTCATGAAAGCATTAAGTGATGGCGTTGTAAATAATATAGTTAGAAAAGGAATGGGAAATATAGGAACAATCACAAGTTTGAGTAGTCATAGGATGCCATAGTGGTAAGGGCGGTGAGTGGGGTGTAGGTAAAGGTGATGTTTTCAAGGACAGTTGGGGAGTTATAATAGGAAGGTTGAAAGTTATAGGTAGGGTGATTTAAGGGGGTTTAGAAGGTATGGGTATTAGAGATTTGGGTTTTATCATAAAAGAAAGTGGTTTCAGTGAAGCAAATACGGTAAGAGATGTATAGTTTTTGAGTTTGAGGATCAAGGCCATAGGAAAGTATCCCAAGGAAGCACAAGGTGTGGATTTCAGTGTAAGTTTGTTAGAGCAAGTAACTCCAAGAAAATGAAAACATATGTAATCAAAACACGAAGACAAGAGATGATAGGTTTATAGGGTGATTTATGGTAAAGTATATAAGTGATAAAGATTAATTACTTACACTACAATAGAGAAAGCATCAAACCAAAAGGATATTTATTTTTTGTTATTTTGATTTCTTTATGTTTTTATTTTGGTCTTGAATTTCTTTATTCTTATTTTATTCTAATATTATTTTATATAGTTATTTGTTTATATTTTTGGCTCTTATTTTTTCAGTAGATATATCAGAAATAATCTTTCTACTAATTAAGGATAAAGTTAAGTACTTATAGACTTTTACAAATTGTGCGACTAAACAGAATTTCTACTTAGATGTTATTATTGTAAATGGAAAAATACTAATTTGAATAGAAAAAGTCAAATAAGATGATATATTAGTGAGGTTAACAAATGTTAATAACATCTTTAATATTAACATAGACATGTATGAATTATTGAAAGTGGTTTTATTTATTTATTTATTTATTTTTGAAAGTGAGGATTGTTGAAATAATTTATCGTTTTAAGAAAATGTCTTGAACTTCTTTTCTTTCATCCAACTGACCAAATTATAATTAAGAGGATAATAGAAGTAAAAAAAAACTCGATTCACCGTACAGCTTTCCATCTCTGGGGAATTGGATCCTTTCAAGAGAAAGAGAAGGAACCCTGATCGTATGTTTAATGCTGTGGTCCTAATTAGTACTGGAGAATGATCTCAAGTCACATTGCATGTTGCAATCATATATGTCACATTTATTAATTGCAAGCCTAAGATAGCGAGAGGCACGTGAGATTCAACAGCATAACACATACTAACAATCACAAGTTTAAGTTCTTTTTTTCCATCAAAAATTTTAAAATCAATAGAATTAACAGATCAGCTATTCTCCCTTGGATTTTATTTTAGTAATTATCTCTCTCTCAATTTCAGACTCGCTTAATAAATTTATCACAAGGCCAACCTCAGGGGGTTTACACATCACTCATTCCTTATTTCGTATAAAGCGTATCAAAAGCGGGAAAACGAGAACGTCCCTACCAGCAATTTCTAAGCAAAGTACTCTGTTACATTGACATTATTGAATTGTCACATGGGGATGTGATGAACAGTATGCAAAATTTGTACCGCATGCTCAAACCTGTCTATGTAGAGTTTTGCTAGGAATTGGGCGCCTCGTTGCTTGGGGTTAAGCAATAGCGCAAGGAAGAGACATTTCGTATGTACATCATTGCAACTGGGTCCAATTAAACGCCCTCACATCGTGAACATTTAGCTTAACTCCAAGGAAGAGACATTTCGTACGCACATCATTACAAAGGGGTCTAGTAGACGACGACGTTGCACCAAGTTGTTAAATGCACGGTTAAAGTTTGTCCTTGGGGTTGGTCGTTCGTCACGTATACTAAATTCTCAATAGTGCTAATGCGATTGTAGCACGCAAATAAGCCAGTGCAAGTACTAGAGGAGGGTCCTTTTACAGCGATAGAGCCAACCCCGATTCTTTCCTTCAATAATTGACATTGGAAGGAAGGAACCCCACCACACGTGTTCTACTGTTTCTCCACCATAACTATCATTTAAATTAAAAAATTATTTAGTCAGTTAGTAAATAATAATTTTAAAATAAAATCTTTTATTTAATAATAATAATCACTAAAAAACCACCAATTGACAACTATATAATTGGTCTCTATTTAATTGTATCTTAAAGATGGATCAGTTGAGATAAATTATAGAATCTTGAAGTATTTGAAGTTAAAGTTTATGGTCACGAATTCCTGAATATTTTTAAACGATTTTTAGATATTATGGATTTTAAGTGTTAAGAGTTTTGAGTATTTAAAAGAATATTCGAGTCAAATATATCATTTAGTTTTGAGTTATTAACATATAGATTATTACATTATAGGATTTCATAAATTCTTATTTCCTTTTTCTTGACTTTATAACTAAAGTTATCACTTTTATTTGTTATGATTTTTTTTGGAAAATAAAAATGTCATTTACTAAAGCAAATCAAACTATGCACAAAATTATAATGGGACATCAGTTATCCCTAGGATGTTAACAAGTAATAAATTACAAAATCACCAAAACATTTGTCACAATATTAGGAAGAGATTGATAAGAAGTGAATAGGCTATCAGGATGACTATTTCATAAATTCCTTGTATTCCTCATTAATGGACTCACTTTACATCCACTCTATGAGCCACCACTATTTCCCTTATTTAATATGGAGTTTTGTATTGTACTATTAGAGGCATTATGAAGTCTCAAGTTGTCTTCCCTCCATATGGATTATATGTACCTAGTGAAAGCGATTTTGAAAAGAATTCCATCCTATTTTAGTTTTCGTAGTAGGCTCTTGGCACATTCAAGTATTCTTGGCCAGTCCTTTGGTGCACAAAAACTTACAACATATGTTGAATTCTAGATTGTATTGTGAGTGAGTAGTTGCACCGGAAAAAAAGAAGAAGATGATTTTTGGTTTTAGTGTGAGTTTTACAAAGCAGACATAGTAGATCAATGTTCCCAAAATACTTATCTACTTCTAGGTTTGCTTAAACACTAACTCGCTGATCAAAGAGGCCTTAGGGCTAAATGTATTATTCTAAACCAGATCAAACCAAGAAACCTTAGGTGAATGAGGTTTGAAAATCTAAAAACATGAAGTATTAGTGAACTTATAAGAGTTGTTTCCCTCCTAGATTATTATCATATCCTCTTCTTGTTGATTCAGATTATGCTAATAAACAATGTTGGTTAGAATGGAGTCACCTCTAAAATTGCTCAGTTAGTTATCATATGGAATGATTGTTCTTAATCTAGCCTTAATGTAGATCTTGGCAATAAGATGATTTAGCTTATAACTCTTATAAAGATGACTTAAATTAGTCCAATTATCAAACCAGATCTAGGTGCTTTTCCATTTCCCACCTAAGCTTTGATAAAAGGATAAATCTGATCCCTTAATCTCAAGATCTATATGATACTCCATAATAGCTCCTTACTTGTTTTTATCTTCTAGAACTTAGTATAGAATAGGCAGTATTCATTGATCCATTTAGACCATAAGGATTCATTGTCCACTAACATCTTCTATATCCTTTTAGATAGAAGTACATTCTGCATAACTTGAATTGAAACTAATCCCACTCCTCCTTCCTATTTTGGCAAACATAAGTCATCCCATTTAACTTGTACTCCCTTAGATATATCAAATTTCCCTAACCATAAGAAGTTTTTGATGCATTTTTCAATCTCCCTAGTTAACTTGTTGGGCATGAATAAATGTGTAAGCCAGTGGACACTTAAGTTTCTTAAAACTGAGGATATGAGCCAGAGTCTATTTGTTATGGACAAGAATATGTTCTGCCAATTATTGATTTTGTTCTTGAATTTTTCCAAAAAATGTATACAATCTGCATTTTGTTATGATTTTTGTTGTTAAATTATTACGTTTGAGAGGCTTGATTGAATTATTGAATTCATGAAATTATTAAAATAATGTAAGAAGTGACTAAATTGGATTCAGATAAGAGAATTTGATAAAGCGATTTGTTAGTCAAATGTATTGTTAAAATTAAATATTTTTATATTTTAAATATAAATTTTCATAAAATATCTAATTGGGATGATTATAGATATTATAGAATATATATATAAGAGAATACCAAAAACTAATATTGAACCTAAACATGGGTTTTTCGCATAAGAAACATATTAATTCGTTTTATTATCAATATTGAGTATTATTTGATATTTTGATTATAATTTTTGATAGGAA
>JANQAP020000181.1:3186755-3200427 GCA_026874005.2 Erythroxylum coriaceum
CGTCCATTTCAGCTCAAGCTATTCAAAGCCATTCAATCGGTTTCTGCAAATCAGCAACAATCAAATATTCTGCATTTTGAAATATACAGAAGTTAGCTCCTAAACTAGTGCAGTTATACAGCTATATATACTGTAACCTTCGATACCAAATATACAAGAAAAATCCAGACCAAATTGTTATAAGTTTTAGTCTAGAATATGGGTATGTAAAAGAAAGATGAGATTGGTGCCAATTACATGTTGACCTCCAGTGCCAGTTTCCTCTATTTCTCTAAACTACAAAACCTAATAAATTAGACTAGCACCAATTTACTTATGGTTTAGAACATCGTAGCGAGCCCATTTGGTCTAAATTGTTCTTGGAAAATGAATGGCATGATCCAAATTCAAAAGGGATGACCGTATAATAAGAAAAAATTGAAATAAAATGTAAATTAAAATCATGCTAAATAGAGTTTGACAGATTTTTCCCATTTAAAATATCATATTCTAAATCTAAAATATCATATCAATACATGGTAGTGCGTCTGTGCTCATTTACATTAACCTTCCACAATTACGTGATTACATGACCAACGGGCTATGTTTCGAACAGAACAAAGCAGCAGGTATGTGGAAAATTCAAGCCAGTAGTATCTAATTAGGAAGTGCAATGGTATCGAATAAAGAGAAGGAAATCAAACTTTATGCTTCTGTTGTCTTTTGACTTTGTAACACTTGAAGGCAAACATTTTACAACTGAAACTCAAAACCAATAAGGAACCTAGCTCGTCTGATCAGTTGTTTTCGTTCTTTTGTGACCATTGACTGTCCAATTCAATTCCAGGAAAAGCTGAAAAGCAAGATCCACATGAAAGACCAGGAAACTATAGTGGGGTGGTGGGGCAATATGAAATAGGGTCGTAGCTTTGATTTCCACGGACCCCACGATTGGCTAGTCCAAGTAAACAGAAGACCTTACATTGGCATAAAAGGAGTGATATTTTGATATACAATATGAGGTGAGGTTTTAGTTAGAGGTGGTTGTCACATGTCATGGCCACATGGAATTGTTTGGACCACGCGAATAGATCTTAGCAAATGGAAAGTCTTTACTTCAAGAAAAGGGTTCTCGTGATTAACTATGGCTGCTGCCTTTTCTTCCATTGTTGTTCACTGTCTAATGTGCAAAGTAACATTTTTATTTGTATTTGGACATGGCTGCTCTTAGTGCTTATTGTCAGTAAACCAACCAACTTCTTTATTTTTTTCACTCGCACCAAAGAAATGATATTTCATTTTACAGAAACTTAATATCACTATAACTTTTGTTTATTGTAATCTTAAGGTAAATCAGGTATAAGAAGGAATCTTATTTTTCTGTGGCTGATAAGAAACGGAGGAATGATGAAAAGGTATATGTAAATGTGAACGATGTTAGAGATATGAATGGCAATTGTCAGCTTTTTAGGCACAACAAACAACTGAAAAGAAAGGTTCCGACGTGTCTGCCAATGCCTTGTCAATTACTATTTGATGTTTCCCAATAAACTCCAAAGCAGTGTTAGTTACAGCTTACGGTTTGGTCGTTTGGTCTTTTTCTTGGCTCGATGAATTAATGCGTTCCTACGTACTAATCCTCCTTAACAACATTGTTTAAAGGTCAAATGAAATTACATTAGCTACATTACCTAAACACGTTTCCAAAGCCAATGCAGATCATAGACCTTGACTGCAGCAACTTGGCTTTCACATTCGTCCCCTCCGCAGGATGTAAAACGTTTATTCTAATTACGTGGTTTGCATCAGGCTATTTTGTAAAAGACTACGAAATTTGTTTGTCTCTAGTGTCGCATATCATGCGTAGAGAAAGCAACGCCTGTAGCATCCTTAATTTTGAAAGAAGCTGAATTGTTTGTTAGGCAGTTAGATTAGATATGGAATTATGGTAGGGCAGTGGATTTTGGGGAGAAAAGGTCAACCTAAGTCTGTGGGTTGGTTCGTCACTACCACCACCTTTGTTCTTGGACTTCTGCTCTAATCTGAGGTTGTAAAGTGGTTTTCAGTGGAATCCAAATCTGTGACTACGTAATAATTGTGCATTCAATCGGCTGCTTTCTTCTTTCACGTACCTTACTGTTCTGGTCTTCACTACCTATTAAAATAATATGGATAAATATACACGAATGAAACTCCTTTTCATGCCTTTTAAGTTTTAACGAAATAATATTAATCTTTTCTTTTTTAAAAAAAATTTAAGAATTTGGATTTTATATTTTTATTTGATATTTTATAGTTTCTTTGTCTTTTATAATTGTGAAAATATAATACTTTATATTTAACCTAATTAAGGGTAAGATTGCGTACTATTGAACCTTTCTAAATTTCAAATATAAGTAAAAATTTTACTTAATATTATTATTGTTGTATACTTAACCAAGTTTTTATTATATTTAATCATTTAAAGCAAATAGCTGATGTACGTTGAATATATTCCCCATTCCATATATTTCGATCTTTTAGATTTACTTAAAACTTAGAGTGAAAGCTTTGGAGTAACTAATAAAAATTATTTTTTTATGATAAAAAAATTATAAAGTTAAATTAAGAAAATAGTTTCTTTTTAAAATATGCGAAAGAAAGGTTAAGTAATAGGTTGAAGCACCCTGATTCTATTAAAATATTTTAGAACGAGAGTCTTGGTGTAACTAGTAAGAGTTATTCATTTATTATCAAAAAATTATAAGGTTAAATTATGAAAATAATTTCTTTGTGAAAAATACGAGAGAAACACTGAGTTACGGGTTAGACACCCTATTTCTATCAGGATGTTTCAAACTTAGTGTTACTTAACTTTTGTCTACATGTGAACTCTGTATAAATACGTGTACCATATTTAATGAAATAGGTATACGTTTTATAGATGTACTTAGATCCTAATTGATTTCCAGATCATTAGTTCCGAGTCACAGTCGAGCTTGTGAGACCCGTAACGCGTTAAGAATGCCAGTAGAACACGAATTCCAATATGTGAGTTCTCCAAGAAACTCCAACGTTTTGAAAATGAAAATTGCAGTGGCCAGGGTTTTTTTCTCTCTTTATTTTTTTTAATTACATTAGGTATTTTAGTTTAGTCGGACTAATTCTAAGTCTTTAAGATCCCATCCTAAGAATCCTAGAAGATGTAAATCTGAAATTCCAAGATCCCTCAGGTTCTTACATAACCTGTATACTTCTGTGCACAAGGAGTCGTCACATACTTGATTGGTCAACTGCTAATTGATCGCTGGCCCCCTACTCAGCATCAGGTTTCCAGCAGCCCTCGGGTAATTGATCCGATCAAGGAGTTGTGCCCAGGGGGCTAGAGGATCATCAATAGGACAAATTTTCTATTTCTCCCCCTTTGGCGTGACTCGAACTCAAGACCTCCTGTAAAGGAGAGCCTTAAGTGAAGAGCTGAAGCCATTAGGCCACTCCTCGTTGTCTTGTAAGTCTGATTCTTGTGCGTATGTCCAGTACATCGGGTACATGTTACGACATCGTAACAAGTGGAAGGGTTTTGTTGCTGTCAGTCCTTTTATTCTTCCTTTTCCATCCAAGTATTAAGTGCAAATTTTTTTATATCTGATAAACTTTTTCTCCAAACAAGTAGAAACAATTGATCTACTTTCTATTTTTAAGCATACAAAACCAATCATAAATAATTTATTAAAATTGTAGTAATTATAAAGTATCAATCTCATAAAGAACAAATTATTAAACTCATTAATCTTAATTAAATAATAAAAATAAAATAAATAATTAATTAATTAATTTAAGAGTGTCACAAATAAAGGAAAGAAATCAAAGCAAATAAAGTATCAAATAAAGTTTGCCATCTTTTTTTTGGTTTTCTTCCGTTGTTGGAGAGTATTTACACTCTTCAAACGACTTGTACTCCTCCTCTATTTATTCTTTTAGTTCATTTTAATTTTTTTTAAAAAAGTTTGGCTTTATAATAATAATAAATAATAATCCTCCTATTAATTTTAAATTTTATATCAAATTTTTTTATTTTTTACATTTAATTAATTTTTTCAAATTTCCTTTTTTAATAGATGCATGATATGAATGTGAATTCACTAAAAAAAGATAAAATTACTACTACTACAAAATTACATAATATATTTAATTGAGTTTGGTTAGGTACGGTTGTATTTAGATTCGAATCAAAAGCCTCAAGTCAAGCTTTAAAAAATTACTATTACTGAAAAATTACGACTCATGTGTTTTAATTTTACTAAATAAAAATTAGTGGGTAGTTTAACTTTCCTAGACATATTCTGAACACTCATTAGTAAATGAAAAAAATTATATTTTAAATATACATTAGTAAATAGCTATATAAAATATTAGTAAATATCCTTTAGTAAATGGGTGACTAGAACTATAACAACAATTCTAAATGTTGCATATATAAGACTTTATTGGAACATTTTTTATTTTTTTTGCTTTTTCTTGCATGTAGCAACAAATTATTATTGTCGTTGCCTTTTAATATTAGTAAAGGTGGCACTTTAAAAATTGTTGTGTTATATTAATTTTTAGCAATAGATTTTTAAACTGTTACAAGCATGTCGTTACCTAAAGCTCTTTTTTCTGTAGGGCCCTTTAGATGTAATTAGGATGATAACATCCTATAATGCTTCGCATGAGAACTTTATTGTACTTTTCTTTTAATGGTAGTGAATAAGCATTAGCTATTTTCAGCATAATTATTAGTTTTTAGAATAATTTTGTATTTACAAATAACAATTTGTTCAATTAAATACAATTACAATTTTTTATTATTTTTATATATGTATTATATATTATATTTATGAATATTTGTAAACAATATGTTTAAATAGAATGGTTAATTATTAATCAAATATTATCTAGATTATGATTAGAAACCTAGTGAGCTTTTGATTTTATGGGTTAATTGAGAAAACAAGTAAAGTTTCTATTTACTTGGATAAAATTAATTAGATATGACAACAATCTGATAATAAATGTGTCATTATAGAAATTTTAGAAAATGACTATTGCTTTTTAAAATATTGACTGAACTCAACATAATTGAAAAGTTTAATAGAGACAATTATGAGATTTGGAATATGAAAATCCAATACATATTATAAGAATAAGAGGTTTTTGAATCACTAAATGAAATTATGAAATTTTTTGATAAAGGCACTATAACTCAATATAGGAAAAATCATAAGGTATATAACCTGTGGAAAAAGAAGAAATCTTTAGCACATATTACATTATTGAGTAGCATAGATGATGACATCAATGAACAAGCCGAGATCATTCACTATTAAGTTTAATACCTATAGAAAAGATCAGACCATTCAATATAGTGGAATTTAAGGTTAATTTCAAAGATAATTAGTAAGTTGAGGTAATGCTAGTTATCTCATCATATGAACAATAAGCGTAATATGTTATACGATCTTGAACATATAAAAATCAAGATGGTAAAGGATGATATAATGCACTTGTTATTAGGAAAGTAATATATTGAGGCTTCTAATCCACATATTAAGGTGTATATAGATAAGTCAAGTTCAAAAGGAGTTAATAGAAAGAAAAGGAAGTATTATAGTGGGTCTCGGTAAAAATAGGGGTAAAAAAAAGTACTTCCATAACTCATCATAATTCTAAGAACGCTATGCTAATCTAGATGGGAAAGGAAAAGATCCTCCTAGGAAAAAAATATTAAAAGAGTAAAATATTACAACTATGTTATGAAAGATCACTTCACTTGTGAATGTCACAAGCCTAAAAAGGTACAACCATATAATATAATTGAGTACAATGTATTTGTATTTAGTTTTGTTTTTCTAATTGAATCATATAAGTTATGAATTGTGAACTCAAAAGCCACATATCATTTAGTAAAGGAAAGAGATGCCTTAATAGAATTTTGACAAGTTCAATATAGGAAAAGGTAGATATATGTAGAAGATAACTCTATAGTTGAGATCCAAAAGATAGATATCTATAAGTTAGTTATACGTAGTGGTTAAACTCTTATCCTACATGACGTACTTTTTCTCTTAATATTAAATGAATTTTTTATGATTTTAGTTGGCATTGGGTTTAATATTTATTTTCATAGTGGTTAATTTGATATTTTCTTAGAACCGATTATTACAACTATAATTTTATGATGTTAAAAGATGTTTATTAGAAAAGTATTAGTTTTAATTCATTTACATCATCTAGTACTTGTGATATTGATGCTAATTTATGGCATGCTAAACTTGGTCATATCAGAAACAATCATAAAAAATGATTAGTCAAAGAAGGTCTTTTACCAAACCTAAATATAATAGAATTATCTACTTGTGAATATTGTCTAACTAGGAAAATGATACAAAAATCTTTCAGGAAGGGACAAAAAGCTATTGATCTATTTCAATTAATTTATTTAGACATTTATGGCCCAATAAATACGAGAGCAAAGTATGAGTGTACCTATTCACGACCTTTATTGATGAGTATACTATATCTATTTGATCTCTCTTAAAATTAAAGTATTACATTGATCCATAAAGTATGTGACTTTAGTTAAGAATTAGTTAGGTAGGAAGATAAAGGCTTTAAAAAACGATAGGTCAAAAGTACTTGTCTAATCAATTCAAGAGGTTACATGATTAAAAAAAATAAAAGAATAGATAGACAGCTGACTATTATATGGACCCCTCAACAAAGCAGTGTTATAGAGAATAAAAATAGAACACTTCTCAAAATGGTTAATTTTATGACAGAGCAAACAAATTTCTCCTATTAGGTGATGCATTATTGACAGTCAAATATGTACTTAAATGAGCGCCTACAAAATCAATTACTATAACACCATATAAGTTATGAACATATAAGAGACTAAATTTATTACATATGAAACTTTCAGGATTGTGCTACCTATATTTATAATTCCTCGCACTAATATGATAAATTAGGTCTCAGAGGGAAGAAAATATCTTGATAAGATATTTTGAATACTCTAAAGGGTATATGTTCATAGTTGAATAAGGTAATGGAAGAGTAGGTGAATTTTAGTCAATAAGATATATTCTTAGAGAATGACTTTCCAAAGCAAGTAAAGATCGAAAAAACTTATCCCTGTATGAGATATCATATCATACTAATTATGCAATTCGAGATCAATCAAATGAGACATATCCAAGTAGGAGAAAATTAGGAGATGATGAATTAATTTTTAATTAATGGCAATTAAAACCTGGTGGGATTTCCATACCATTGCCTGATCCCAATGGGAGCAGTATGAAAGTAAAGAGATATATTTCTTAAGAGCCTTAATTATGTTATAGCATCTATGGATTAATTCCTCAATAATATTTTGACATTGAAGGGGAAGCATTTATGGTAGTTCTATAAGATGATGAAGATTCGATAAATGTGAAAGAAATGAAAAAATAATTAGATTCAATAAGCTCAAATCAAATTTGGAACTTAGTTAATCTTCTAAAAGGATATAAAATTACAAAGAAAAATTATTTCTCAGAAATTAAGAAAAAGGTTAATGGAAATGTTAAAAGATAAAAAGCATATATAGTAGAACAAGGATACACGCAATAGGAAGGAATTGACTATAAAAAGATATTTTCACATGTTACCAAGTTTGCTTTAGTCCAACTAATTTTAACATCATTAGTTGGAATAGATCTTGAATTACATTATCAAATAAATATAAAAATTGCATTCTTAAATGAATAATGATTGGGGTTTAGTTGTATGTAAGTTTTAATTATTAACCCTCGATAATTTGTAAGCGCACGGTTTGTTAGCGTAGTACCAAAGGCGTCATATCACGAGGAGGGAACTAATCTAATCCTAAAATCTAAGGCCAGAAACAAATAACAGAAATTCAAGATGCAACAAAATTAAAACTAGAATTTAATTTAATCAATCAAATTAAGAATCAAACACGAAAATATTAATTATTAAGCAATTTGCAACACACCCAATAATCAACCGGAGGAAATTACCGATTGAGAGAAAGGGAATTTTACCTGTCCTTAATGCTAACCTAACTGATTATGAATTATTTGATTATTAGTCCAGACTATCCTAAGGTTGATTACTCTCTCTTGAGTTATAACTACTAACCCTAAATCATAAACTCTAATCAGATTATGGAGGTTGCAATCTCTCAATTTACAACCTATCCAAAACCTTAATTAGTTCTGAAGCTCTCTAATAAACTATCGGAAATTCATACGAGATCTCTCTCCACTCAAATTATCGATCTGATTTAATTCTGGTTTCTATTAAATCACATAACTCTTATTAGTCCAATTTAATCGTTTTTCATTCAATTCACCCTCTTAATGTATTATCGAATTATGCAATAGCATAATCAAGCCACAACAATATCTAATAAGAACATAAACAATCAGATTCTCATTAATTCAAGAATAAAATTCTGAAGGTTAGTTTAGAACATCCTTGACATGCTAGATCCTATCATCAACTGTTCAATCCAATTCTATACAATAATAAAACTGAAAAGAAGAGGAAATACAATCTAAAATGGATGATGGGAGGCAGCTACGCCGAGAAACCACCTGATTTGGGAAGTACTTCGAGTCAGCTTCCTCTCCTCTTCTCTCTTCCTTCTTCTCTTCCTCTATCTCTCGATGATCCCTCTCTAGGATTTCTTAAGGTGGCTAATGCAAAAACTCATTTCTCTACCTCTTTTTTTATATCCTCTTGTGTTTTGGGTAACTTTAGGATTTTTTCGAGATCCGAAAGGTCCAAAAATCTCTCAAAACTTGACGTTGGTGATTCTACCGGTGCAAGCCACGATCGTGGCCATTCCTTAGGCTTCTGTCACGATCATGACATATGGACCACAATTGTGGGCCAAATCTAGAGCTTTTCTCACGATCGTGCCCTGACATGCCACGATCGTGGGTCATTATTTTAGCCCGAATGTCTCTAAAACTCCTCCGTTCTTCAATATTGACCCTGAAACACTAGCAAACATATCAAGGTACCTCAAAAACATAATATTTAAGCTCAAAGACTTGTACTAACCCATAAAACACTTAAAACATAAATAATTAACAAACTAACACAATTCTAACTTTAACACATACTAAATGATTGAATTAATGGCTAAACATATATCAAACTATGCCCTAAAATACGATGCAATTTACACTTATCAACATCCCCACATTTAAACATTTGCTTATCCTCAAGTAAACAAAACAACAAACAACACAAAATTACAAAGCACATAATACAATAATGAGACAATGGCTTCAACTTCATGAAATAAATTTAATTTTAAATACAATCATTCAAGTTATTCCAAATCATCAATATGCAAAATCCGCATCTAGGAACTCTAGACTAAATATACATATTAATCAAAACTTAAATGTCAAGTTTATTCACCCTTTTCAATTGTACACATACATTAATAATTATTTGGTCATTCAAACTTTGTAACTAATCCTAAGTACGTTTTCATGAAAAGTCAAGCTACTTACAAGTTCGATAAGTTTTATTAGAAACCATTTTTTATTTACTTTTTTGTGGAAATGAACTTAGTCTCTTACACAAAGGCAAACATTGGTGATGAATGTCGATCCGGTCACTCGACTAAGTCATGTTTTTATTAAGTTGCTTGGTTGGAAACTTATTATAGCCTTTTGATGCGAAGGCACACATTTGTGATGTGTGTCGATTTGATCGCTCGGCTACATCATGTTCTCAAATAGCTACTAGCTCTATTCGTAACCTGAAGGCCAACGGAATAGTATTTTATTTAAAATTTACAAAAAAATTTATTTTTTTATTTAATGCCTATCTTATTGCTTTAGCTACTCGTTTTCATGAAAAAATACTAGCAAAGCTACTTTAGTCGATAGAATTAAAAATATGAATGAATGTGGCAACTTATAGGATTATAAACTAATCATAATTAACTTCCATATTTAGCCAAAGAACCCAGATCACTAATTTCGCGAGCTAATGACTCTTCACAACCTAATAGATTATGTTCAAAATTAAATTAATTTCATTCCATCTAAGTCATTGGCACATTCACACAATTTACAATATGCAACCTAAACTAACTATCATACAATATGCAAAATTTACACTTAAAGCAAAACACACAACCTCCCCTCCCCCTCCCCCACACTTGAACAACACATTGTTCTCAATGTGAGAAGGAGGCAAACAAACACATATGGAAGGAAGAAATATAAAGTAAAATAAAATAAAGAAAAAACAAAAATAAAGACTAAATTTAAAAGAAAAGGGTGAGAAACAAAGCTTCACGATGATAGAGGGGAGGATAGTGTCGGAGGTGGCAGTTTGAGCCTCAAAGTATCGATGAATCTAGCATATATCTCAGCTCTGATGTCGTTGTGTGCGGATCATCTCCTTCATCCTTCCATAGTTCTCCACAAGTGTGTTAGTAATTTCTTTGGTGTTGGCGGAGATTTTATCAAACACTTTCTTCCAACCAAGTTCTTCTGTGTCTTCTTCCTCTTTGGACTCCTTGCTAGCTGAGTCCTCTTCTCCCTGTTGAGGTGGTGTTATGTTAGAACTCATCTGACTGGCACTGATCTTCGCATCAGTCTTTTGGCTGATGTCCCAGAGTTCCATGTTATGGAACTTCAGGATTTCAACACGCCATAAATAATGGTGATTTAGAAAATCAAGGAGGTAGACAGTTAGTCCACTATAATCCGCACCATGGTACTCAGCAATGGCAGAAACCAAGTACCACATACCAAATTGTTGCTCCTCTTACGTAGAGTCGCAACAATAGCATTCAGAACATGTGTGGAGGTGCACACTGGGTTATTGTAGTCCATGCATCACAATAGAAAAAACTCCTTTGTTAAGCACTTGTTGGTTTCTGATTTGTCAAAAACCATTTGACACATGAAATTATGCAATAACAAGTACTTATAGGTTCGTATAATGTTATTGTGGGCATTCTTAGTATCGAATTGCTCTAACCCAATAAGCTTATTCCAATAGCGAGAAGCATGAAAAACATCGTGCTGATTGATAATGGAAGATTTGGGAAAACCGCAAATATCACTCATGATTTCAATGTTCAACTCATAAGTCCATCCCTGCAACCTAAATCACATTTCCTTAGGGTTACTAGGTTCTAAATGAAGGAAAGTGAAGAATTCAAGAGTGAGCTCCTGGTAGACAGGATATTGGAATTGTATAAACTTACCTCATTGAATTCTTTCTGCTAAATTCTCTACCCTATCTTACAATTCTAGCCTATCAAGCATATCAAAATCAAAATATTTTGGGACTACTATCTGTTTAACATTAAGGGATTGGAATTGAATACCTTTCTCCTCTATGTAAATTGAAGGGTGCTCTGAAATCCACCACCCTGTTCTACTATATGTTTAACTATTAACCCTCGATAATCCACAAGTGCACGATTCATTAGTGTAGCACCAAAAGTGTCAATCTCACTAGGAGGGAACTAATCTGATCTTAAAATCTAAGGCCAGAAACAAATAACAGAAATTTAAGATGCAACAAAACTAAAACGAGAATTTAATTCAATCAATCAAATTAAGAATCAAACACAAAAATACTAATTATTAAGCAATTTGCAACACACCTAAGAATCAACCAAAGGAAATTACCAATTGAGAGAAAGGGAATTTTACCTATCCTTACTGCTAACCTAACTGATTATGAATTATTAGATTGTTGGTTCTAGACTATCCTAAGGTTGATTACTCTCTCTCGAGTTATAACCATTAACTCTAAATCATAAACCCTAATCAGATTATGGAGGTTGCAATCTCTCAATTCACAACCTATCCAAAACCTTAATTAGTTCTGAAGTTCTCTAATAAACTATCGAAAACTTATACGAGATCTCTCTCTGTATAAATTATCGATCTAATTTAATTCTAGTTTCTATTAAATCACCTAACTCTCGTTAGTCCAATTTAATGGTTTTTCATTCGATTCACCCTCTTAATTTATTATCGAATTATGCAATAGCATAATCAAATCACAACAATATCTAATAAACATATAACCAATCAGATTCTCATTAATTCAAGAATTAAATTCTAAAGGTGAGTTGAGAACATCCTCAACATTCTAGATCTTACCATCAACTGTTCAATCCAATTATATACAATAATAAAATTGAAAAGAATAGGAAATGCAATCTAAAATGGATGACGGGGGTAGCCAAATCTGAAAATCGCCTGATTCAGGAAGTACTTCGAGTCAGCTTCTTCTCCTCTTTTCTCTTCCTTCTTCTCTTCCTCTATCTCTCTATGGTTTCTCAAAGTAGCTAATGTAAAAACTCATTTCTCTGCCTCTTTTTTTATATATCCTCTTGTATTTTAGGTAACTCTAGGGTTTTTTGGAGTTCGAAAGGTCTAAAAAATCCCTTGAAAGTTGACGTTCGTGAGAGTCTACGTGTCTGCCTGAAGCAGGACACGATCGTGGCTCACATCTGAGCCTTTTGTCACGATTGCTGGCCATTCCTTGGGCTTCTGTCACAATCATGGCATATGGGCCACAATCGTGGGCCAAATCTGGAGCTTCTGCCACGATCGTGGCATGACATGCCACAATCGTGGGTCGTTATTTCAGCCCGAACGTCCCCGAAACTCCTACGTTATTCGATGTTGACCCTAAAACACTAGCAAACACATCAAGATACCTCAAAAACATAATATTTAAGCTCAAAGACTCCCATAAAATACTTAAAACATAAATAATTAACAAACTAACACAATTCTAACCTAAACACATACTAAATGGTTGAATTAACGGCTAAATACATATCAAACTATGCCCTAAAATACAATGCAATTTACACTTATCAAAGAACTAAATAAAAATATCTATGTGGAACAACTAATAGATTTTGTTCAGCAAGGTTAGGAGTATAAAGTGTGTAGATTGTTAAAGTAAACCTATAGTCTAAAGTAATCTTCAAGGTAATAGGATGTCAAATTCTACAGTGAATCATACATATGATTTTAAATGATTGACAAATACCATTGTATATATTTTAAAGTATCCAGTGATAAATTTGTGATTTTTTTCATTATATATGGATAAAAGTTTGATATTTAGTAATAATAATAAAGTTTGTCAAGCAAATCAAATATTAGTTATCAACCATATTTGAGATGAAAGAAATTAGTGAGGTTACATACATCCTTGGGACTAAAACCAAGGATTGTTCAAAAAGATTGTTGTCCTTTTCATAAGCTACATATATCAAGCAAATATTTGAATTGTTTCATATGCTAGATAATAAACCATTTGATATGCCAATTGATAAAGGAGAGCGTCTAAGCATAAGTAGTGTCCTCAAACGCTATAAGAAGAGAATAAGATGAAGAAGTTTCTTTATTCTAATGTAGTTGTAGTTTGATATACAATATGTTTGTATACAAGACTAGATAAATGCATTGATGGTAGGATAAGTAATAGATATTAGTCAAATTCTAGATAGACACATTAAAAAGTAGGGATGGCAATTTCGGCCGGGCCCGTTTTTGGCCCAGGTTTGGCGGGCCATGAGCGGGCCACGGGCAGGCCCGACCTGGCCAGCGGCCCGGCCATTTTGGACAAAACGACGTCGGTTTTTCCAAAAACATGT
>JANQAP020000181.1:3207332-3220281 GCA_026874005.2 Erythroxylum coriaceum
GAAAACCAGCCCTGAAACAATGAAAGTGAGAGTCTGTCAAACATGTGGGCCCAGATTCATTGTTACACCAACCCATACGCCTCTACTTTTCGACATCTGTTAACCATCATTAATGCAATTGAAGATGTGTACAAAAGTTGGATTTTTAAAGATCGGCGGATCATCTGATCCTTTTAATCTGTTTCAACTCGGTTTTAATTAATCTAATTCATTCTGATACTCACAATTATGTGGATAAAATTAATTGACATAAAATAAGATTTTTAAGAATTTGTAAACATAAATTCCTTTAAAATAAAATAAAAAATTTCTTTAAATCAGAATTTCATACTGAAACTTTAGATTAAAAAAAGGTCTTCCTTAATTCAAACGAGATTTTAATCTTTCAAAATAATGTTGGTCTACCAACTCCCAACAAAAGTAAGGTACAATTAAATAATTACAATAGTACCTTCTTTTTAGTGAGATTTTAATGTATTTATGAGTCTTCTCGAATTGCGCCAAAGGGTTTAGATTATCATATTTTATGCGTATTTATTTATCTAATTTTTATAAGTTTTATTTATTGAATAAATAGATATTTATATAATAAGATAAGTACAGAATAATAAAAATAAGTTATATATTCTTATCTATTTAGAATAAAATGAATAAATGCTTATAAAATAAAATAAGAATAGAATAATAGAAGCGGAGGATATATTCCCAGCTACTTAACCCTTATTTATTTGAGTTGTTGGATCTAATAAATACGTGACTGCAGTCTGCTGAAATACTGGTGTCAATCTTTGTGATCGATGAAACCAATCAGTTGATGCAAGCAATACTTGGAAAAATGATGTAAGCAATATTATCTGTTACAAGAAGTGCAATTTTATTTCAGGAGAAGGTTCAACTGGCGGTCGAGGGCTCTTAAAAAATTTTTAATTCTTAAGATTAGGGGTTCAAATACGAAATTGAGCATATTTTTTAAAAACACCTAACTTCACTTTAAGTTTGTTGGTACATATGATTAAGTGATTTATTTAAAATAAATAAATAAATATTTAATAATTTAATTTAATTTAATTTATGCTTAAGAATTAATATTATTATATAATTTAAAATTTTTATTAAAAATGCAATTAGAGCTAACAAAAAAATTTTATTAAAAAATACAATTTAATCTTGATTTGATTTCATAATCATAAAAGTTAAAGAATGTACCAAATTCATAAGATCCGTGGATGAGATCTTCTAACACAAAATTGAGGAAATGAAACGGTAGATCTTATCTTTTTTTATATATATATTAAATATTTCAGATTTATCGGACTAATCTTAAGTTCTTAAGACTTCACCTTAAGAGTTTTAAAAGAGGTAAATTTGGAACCTCAAGGTTTCTCATATTCTTACGTAGCTTGTACACTTATGCGCACAAAGATTCGTCACATACTGATTGGTTAGCTGCTGATTGATCACTGTCCTTGCTTAACATCAAATTCCCATAAACTCCAAATTTTTTAATAGTTCCAACTTCCACACTGTTGCTGAAAATGAAACGTCCGTAATTAATTTAACTAAAAAATATGCCTAGGAGCTAAATAATTCAAACTCAAAACTTCTTACAAAGAAAAGCCTTTAAGTAAAAAATTAAAATCAATTAAGTCTCTACTTGACAGGATGGATCTTATCTTATCCCCACATAACGGGGTCACGAAAGCAACAAATTCGTAAAGCTGGACTGCCAACAAAAGTTTGCTGGCGCTATCTTTCGGCTTGGTGCCATCATCAACGTTGGACACAAGTTGCTTATGTGGTCCACTTTTACTTGAGAAATTGGCTTCTTTCTTCCCCTAGCCACTCACGGTTTATCCTTTCTCTATTATCGCTCAAGCAGGACAAATACAACAATTTTACAGTCCTGAAAGAGACTTGTGAATGCAAAATGGGGACCTATACAGATAAAGTAGAGATTGCCAATTACCTTATCCTTGTGTATCCTTACCCGTCCTCCCCACTTTATATATGTAGTTTCGCGTTTGATAGAATCCACTTTACTGACACCCATGTAGCATCGATAGTTTAGATTTCTTAATTGCTACTCGTTTACGTTGTCCAATCAGTTGCTAAACTTTCAAAAATAAAACAATGTTCTGATGAATATGTAATAATCCTATAAAGAATAATATATTTTGCCTTATTATATTTTTTGTAATTTGTTAACGAATTACATAAATTTCTAAAAACAATTACACAACGTGAATCTCGACAAGTCTTACAAAATGAAAGACGAATTGGAGGGTGTAAAAATTATTAAATGAATATACAATAAGACATCTAACAAAAATACAAGATACTAAAAGATAAAAAAAAACAAGCTACAAAAAGACAAGCTACATATATAATGCCAAAATATTAAATATTAAATGTAAGGGATGGGTCTACCAAATTATAGTTATGAGATGGTGCCGTTCATAACCTCGATCTTTTTGAAATTAATAATTGAACAATATATGAAAGGAGTTTTTGTTTTTCTGGTGAAATTATGTTTTTGGACGCACCCATAGTTGCTCGAAAAGCAATCTAGATAAACACTAAGTACTTACTCTTTCAAATAATATTACGATCATTAAGAAATTGTTATGATCATTCTTTAAAGGACCAATATAAATTAATTGCGAGGCTCCCAATTAATCACCTTCTTTCATCCTGCAGGTTAGTACCCGCAATTTCGCTAGCTCCTACTCCTTTAAACCTCCCTAATGTTCCCATGTGAAGTGTGTCATATTACACTAATCATCTGAGAAAATGTTAGAGAATATGTGGCTACGAAAAGAAACCACATGTATGAATGTTCTTTTGCATGCCTCCTTTTAAGAAAAGTCAAAAGTTGTTTCAACTACATGGTACAGCTTTAAATTGCTTGAAATTAATGTCTGTCATTGGACCCTACAAGTATGGGACAAGAAGACAGAGAACAGAGATAGCTCTCTCGCACCCAATAATTCAATCGAACTTCCGTCAATGGAGAAGATAGATTTTTTATGGGTCCAAGGTTCCTGGAGCCGTAAACAACTAAGTAACAGTTAAAGCTTGTAGGTTTAGCTATTCACAACGAAAGAGAAAGGTCATCGTATGGCGTTACATTGGCTACTAGCTGGCGTGCATTTATCTATATATACACACATGTATGCCTATATGCAAACAAAACATAGGGCTACTGATAGTATTAACTTCTCATTGAACCACACACATTTTACTTCGATGATCACTCAATTCCATCATGTTCAAGGGTAAAACAATATGCATGGTATATGCGTAGAAATAATTCTTTAGTGAACTTTCTTTGATAAGAGAGAAGCATAACCACCATGCATATTGTTTTACCCTTGAACATGATGGAATTGAGTGATCATCGAAGTAAAAGTGTGTGGTTCAATGAGAATATATATATATACTCATTTATTAGGCACGTATGTATATAAATATACTCGTATAGAATTTTTGTAATATATAGTTTAAACTGTAGTGTAAGATTGCGATCATTTGATTTGAGCCTGAAGGTGAAGTTGATGTCTTATTTTCAACAAGGAATTTCTTAATTCAAAGTAAGTGAAAGTTTCTGAAGGGGTATAGTAGTTTCACAAAATCTAACACAATTAAAAATAGAAAAATTAAACATAAGATAAACAAATCAACACTTGAGATTTGGTAACATAGTTTGAAACACTTTGCATATGTCTACGAAGCCCTCACCCAGTTTAATTACTTTCACCTGTGATACAATAATAGTTTTACTCAAGGTTTTACAGAACCGACCCACTCAACTCTTGATATTATCACTCGTCTTCACTATTTGTGAAAGTAATTCAAATCTAATAGTACGATCGCCTCGTACTTTCCTCAACAAAGGATTTTTCTCAACAACTTTTAACAATAAAGATAATAAACGAACAACTCAGGTAATTAAAATAATAACAAACATAAACGAATATACTTGAGATAAGAAAAACAACTTCCCTAATTAATTCAACTCCTTCAATGACAGATCGAAAAGTTGTTCACCAAGAAACATAAACTTTTCTCTGCCAAAACGTTGTAAACATCAAAGTTGCAAAATTCACAATGACTGTTGGAATTTTTCGTACACAAACATCACTATCGACAGCCACCAGAAACATACCCAATCCACTCAACAAATATCACACTATTGACCAAGAATAGCAGCTGCAACTTCTGAAATTTTCTCACACCACAACTTACAATCAGTAGCGACAAAACTAACACCTCATGAACAATAAAACAACCACCAAAGATTCACGCACATTTCAGCAAAACTTAGTGGCAAAAGTCAACGCTTTCAACCTTCTCCACAACCTACTGATATTGTTGAAGAGAGATGGAGAATACCCAACAAAAGTCACATACAAAGAACAACTTTGCAGCACTCAATGGTTATTCAAAAACAAAGGAATATACAGTTGCAGAAAATATCCATAAACTCAGAAAAAACTACCCATTTAACTCAATAAACACTAAGCTAAATTATGCAAGCACTAATAGACAACTACCACAGCTCATTAAAACCCTAATCAACAATAAAGACATTTGGAAAAGGTAGCTGCAAGATTTTTCTCACACTCATGAATTACACAGCCAACTCATGTGAAACTCCAATCAAATAAGACAATATACTACCGTCTACTGTCTACTTCTTTCTCTCACAATGTAGTTTGTACCTAAACAAACGAAGCTACATAGTCTTCCGTCGCCTCCCGTCTTCCTCTTTTCTTCTCCAACTTGTGGCCCAAGAATGTATGGAAAAGCCACTGAAGCATCCACTGTAACACGTAACATGTAACCTAGACCTTATTATGTGTTCCGGATCATACATGAAAGGGTTAAAAAAGAAGGCAATGCGGAATACCTGATTTCAGTTCCATCTGAGCTTCCGAAGCAATTTTCGAGGCCAAAATGAGCTCCAATCACCCAGGACCTTCACAGCAAATGTTCCCTGAGACTCAATTAACGTCTTTCTACAGTTTTCTCAAAATGTAAACTCTCTTAACGGATTAGAGAATCCTTACGTTTACGTTTGATATGAGCAACTGTAGGAGACCTTAACTTTTATAGATAGCTTCCATATCGGGCTTCCCCATCACAAGACCGATATGGGTCCGGTCCACACTAATCAGGATCTATTTTTTACCCGGACTTTGATCATTTGATTTAGATCATTTATTGGGCCACTTTATTATCTTTATTCGAATCAAATTACGTAACTTAACCGATAATTTATTTAAAAACTAAATAATGTAATTTAAATGTTATCCAACTTTATGGGAAAGGACAAAAATGTCCAATATTCTCCCCCTTAGACAATACTTAATTGCAGTTTTGACTCAAGTTTAAAAACAGTTTAAAAAAGTTGATTAAGCTACGTTATTGTATTAGTCGACTAAGTTTAAAAACAAAATATTTGATCCAAAGATAACGAAAGTACATCATTCCGTCCTACAAGACTTTCAATACCGAAAAGTATCAAATGCATGTGTCATGTACGACACAGATCCAATACAATCATGCATATCTAATACCTCACTAACATGAATGGAAAAATGGAGTGTGGCAAACTAAGATGGTACATGTATGATCTAAATTATATCATCTTCATTTTTAAGTCTCGATTTTTCCAACTTTATGCTAAACTTCATGTGCTAAACTGCAGTAGAGAAATCCTGTTTTCTCTCATCGAATACTAAACAACATTAGAGAAAATTTTGTTTCCTCTCACCAAATGCTAAATAGCATTAGAGGAAACCTTTATGTTCTCCAACTGAATGCTAAATTGCATTAGAGAACCTTTATGAGATTAAAAACTTATATCCCCCTATGTCATGTAAAACTTTAAGGATATTCGTATAAAACTGTATGTGTCTAAATGACATAGGCTCAAGGTCAATATGTATATATGCCTAATGACCTTTAAATGCTTAAGATTGACACAAATCTTAAGACTTCCATACATATTATGACAATGTATGATAACACATATTACTGAGGATAAACAATAATCATCTTTATTGATGAACCATTATACCGTCATAATATGTCAAAATGTACAATTGTACATGAAATAAACATAACTATTCCCTAACTAGTAGTGTCTAAGGACTTCAAAACACCTATACTGTATACTTGTATTCCAAACACAAGTGGGCAAAGTCCTTTAGTTAAAGAATTAACTTATAGTTCCTCAGTCTTTAAATGCTCCAAACCTTAATGTCACCTTTTCGTGTCAACTATTTTATGGTCAAATACTTGACCTCAAAATGCTAAGACCCTATGATATTCAATGTTGTTATTAAACAACACAGAAGCTTGATTATCACATTACAACCGAATAGGTCTAGCCATTGAATTAACCACAAACAACTCAGAAATCAAATTTTTGAGCTAAATCGTGTGTGAAGTAGCCATATAACATGCACTATGCATGCATGGTTGAGGAAGTCACTCGTGTCTAATTGACACTCTTCCACAATGTTGTACCATCTGCTAATTTAAAAAAAGCTATAACCTTAAGTGAACTTTCGATCATCCGAACATATAGCTTAATTTGAATCCTGATTCCCTACAATGTTTAGTCTGTTGACTTTTTTATATTTGAACACATAATCTTTGATTCCCTTTAATATCTCAACACTCACTTGACTGTATTTCAATGCTCTACATTTGGGTTAACCATATACTAACTAAATAGTCAAACAGTAAATGCAATGTCCTGCCTAGTACATAACCGAGCATAAATCAGGCTATCAACCATACTAGAATACAGAACATTCCTCATAACCTCTCTCTTTACTTTATTCTTTGGATACTGTGCCAAAGATTATCTCTCACTATGAGATATAAGTACTACGACAGGTTTACAGTTAACAGTATTAATCCTTTGTAACATATACTTAATGTATGCACTTTGTGAGAGGTACGATGAGAGTTAAGATCTGTCCCGGTGAATCTCAATACCTAGGACAAAAGATGTTATGCTAAGTTCCTTTATATCAAAGTTCTTGACCAAAAGTTGCTTAACTTTATACAACACGGTCAAGTAATTTGACACGTGAGCAATATATCATCCTCATGCAGTAATAGGAAGATAATTTTACTCCCCCTGACCTCATAGTACAAGCATCTTTTTAACTTTATTTTTTTGAAGCTAAAAGAGGTAATAATCTCATCAAATGTAAGGTATCACTTTTAGGAGGTTTGATGTAAATCATATATTGATCTGCATAACACGTAAACCACATCAATTCCATCTAAATCCTAAAATCCTCAGGCTATACCATATAGACTACTTTATAAAGGTCTTTATTAAGGAAAGTAGTTTTGACAACTATCTGATGTAACTCTTTATCATCATGAGTTACAATTGCTATAATCACTCAAAATGTATCCTTCAAGGATACGAGAGAAAAAATAACATTAAAGTCAACATTTTTTCCTGAGTAAACCATCAAGAAACTGAGTGAGTCCATAAATCGCTGAACTTTATCTTGAAATCCTTTAGGTCTTAAACTTCATTCACAACTAACAGTTTTGCAATTCTGCTACAAAATCAACTTACTCTCAGACCTTACTATGCTTCATGACTTGCATCTCATTAGTCATTACAACCCACAATAATTCCACTGGTGGTATAGAAACAACTTCTGTAGAAGTAACTGGATTCGTAATATATCTAATTTCATAGTCCTATTCACCTAAAAGACTATGTAATCAAATGGGATAACAGGTTATCTCACTCAGGCCGATCTTCATAATTGTATTAGATTTTGTACCCCCAGGAACCTTTGTGTATACAGGTATGAGTTCATGTTCTTGTACAAGCACGGTACAAAGACCTAGATCCATCGGATCTAACTGTATGAGTGGTGGGTACTTAATAACTGTAGTATCCACCCTGTTATCATCCGAAGGGTCATCATGACATCGTATTCAAAAAACTTAGCTATTTATGATCCCACTATTCTGGTCCCTCCTTCTCTACAGTAAGATCTATAGCCTTTAGAGTGGTCAGGATATCTTACTAAATAGCAATGAGCATAATGAGCATGCAATTTTTTTTAAGGATTATACCACCTCGATAAGGTAGCCTCATATATGAATGTGTGCAAGGCTGGATTTTCACACTTCTAGATAATCAAGTAGATTAGTCTTGTTCTGCATTGACTTCTTCAAGTCCTTTAGGGTGCGGTTATATCTTTCGAAAACACACCATTTTGCTCAAGACTACTCGGTATAGTGAATCAAGTCACTATCCCAACCGATTCCATATATTTGGCAAATGGACCTTTTCAAGTCCTTAAACACCATGTTTGCCATGATATTCTCCTCCACAGTCAAATCTGACTCTTTGAATGGATTTTTCCAATTGGTTCTCAACCTTCATTCTTTAAGCAAGAACAAACAACTGTAATGGGAATAATCATCAACAAATGTTAGATTACATTTGGAATTGCACAATGCAACTGTATAAGGTCTTCTGATATCTGTATGTATCAGACTCAATAAGTCAGAAATACAAGTTGACCTCTCTATCCTTATTTCAGTCAACTTACCCCTGTAATAGTCAACATATGTTTCCAGATCATCATAATTTAGAATTGAGAGAATGCTTTCCTTAATCAATCTTTTAACCTAGCTCTGGAAATGTGGCTTAAACTTCTATGCCACACTATGTATGATTTTTCATTCATCAGGGTCTTTCATTGCATGACTTGTTTAGCAAGATACGAAGAAGAATATATATCTAATTTGGGGTAAGACACATTTTATACAAACCATATGACAAAAAAGTTGCACCATTATGTTTTGATTAAACACAACTATACAACAGAAGCACTAAATACAAAACGTCAACCGTTTTTGTCTAAAATTGATCCAAAGATCACATATAAAATGTGTCGTGTAAGAAACCAAAATGAACCTTGCAACACGATTCAGTATATACATCTCTTATAGATATTACTTCCACTTATTCATCACTTTCAACCATCAGTTCCTCCTTCTCTATATTTGGCTTTATCCTGGATATGAACCCTTGCATTGTGGAAACACCTTGATCAGATAATCCACTTTATAGTCACCAAGTAAATAATGCGACTATCGCAAATCAAATTCATAAGTTGACAAGCCATTTTATACCTTATACTGCTGGTTACTTTATATCCTTAGGACCTTTACTAGCATTGAATTAACTAGCATCAATATGTGGAGAAGATTTAGTCTTTCTACCTTTGATCTTAGTGGGTTTCATCTTTGCCTTCTATTTAGTTGCATCAAGGGCTGTAGGAGTAACAAACTTGAGTTTCTCCTCCTCAGCAATGCAATGGGCAATCAAAGCATTGAAGTCCCATTTCTCATCATGCGAATAATATGTCGTCACCAGATTACTAAACTCTAGAGGGAGTGTATTCAAAGTCTGGTTAATTACGAAAACATCAGGAATAGGAATGTGCAGCATCTTTAATCTACTGTGAAGATGGATCATTCTTAATATGTACTCCTTTACTCCCCTTTCTCCCGTATACCTCATGGAGAATAATTCTTTAATCAAGGCACTTGTCTCAACACTAGGTAAGATTGTGTACTTCTAGGAGACATTACCAATAAATTACTTCGCTATGTCTGTGTTCAGAAGTCCACTAAGTAGATGGTTAGGTATGGATTTTTTAATGGTCATAAGACATAATCTGTTAGATCGATCACAGGCTTTATAGGCAGCTTTATGAGCTTTTGAGCTCATGGATGTAGGCAGAGATGACCTATCCTACCTTATGGCCATATCAACCTTAGCTATCTCCATAGCATTCAATACATCCTCTGTTCTCTTCTTTGTATTGAAACCAGACAGGGTTTCAACGATGACATTGATTTTATTGACCGAAAAGGTGACTTTATTGTGACTTTGATTAGATCAGCACAAATGTAGGACAACAATGATACTCAAAGCCATTAAATAGTATCTTTACTGAAAATCTGATCACATATATTATGAAACACCTTTGGGCTAAATATATAATATATGTAATTAGACCTCCACAAAAAAGCGATCAGAGTATAAACCATCAACTCTCATAACACTACCACCTTTGGGAGAATAGATCACTTGAGCAACAACTTTCCTCCTTCTAATGCCTTTATGAACATCTCAAAATGTTATGTAAGGCCAACACCTTTGGGCAGAATAACCAAATATAAAATCAGAGACATCCCCTTACATGCAAGCAGAATAATTCAAAATACTGACTTGAAATGCCACTTTTGTGACTACATTCTTATTAACACTTAAAAAGTCCACAAACACAAGGGATACATCTTTATGTTATCCTCACATTCTTTATGGGCATATGGCATGTGACAATGTAACTTCAATAAATGCAAAATCCTGAATGCACAATCTTATTGTCACACACTCGTGCTGAAGATATTCTCCAAAAACTTCATTTGAGACTTTTGTAAAAGAAAAATCTCAGTAGAGTGGCTATCGTGCAATACTGGATACTGAACCGACCACCGGAGACACTAGAACCTCATGTATCTCCCTTAATGCAAGTTCGCTGCATGAAACTTCATTAAAAAATAGCTTCAGAATGTCTCATTTCCTTTTTCGAGTAACTATCATGCAATCCCGAATACTAAACATTAGACTCGAGACACAAAAACTTGAAGCATCTCCCTCATGTGATGTCCGAAGCATGAAAAATTGCTCAAAATCAGATTCAGAACATCTTAATTCCTTTTTTTGGAGTTAAACTTTAATTTATTACTAATGTAATAAACCTAGAAAAATGGAAAATTTCACTTTATAAATTTCCCAGATCAAGAAACTGACCCAAAACAACCCAGGGCAAACTTGAAGTATCTCCCTCATATGATGTCCGAAGCATGAAAATTCACTCGAAATCGGATTCAGAACACCTTAATTCGTTTTTCCAGAACTAAATTTTAGTTTATTACTAATGTAATAAACCCATAAAATGAAAATTTTCACTTTATGAATTTTTCGGACTCGGAAACTGGCCCAAAACACCCTGGGGCACCCTTACAGAAATCTGAAATTTTTTGTGTTTTTTTTAAGTTACTGTAGCTATCCGTACGGCTGACAACAACCCAGCATCAACCGCGTGTGGCACGCATGCGCCCCCAAGTGCAAACGCGCGGTCACTGTACACACGTTGCCACGTGTCTCCATCCTAGCGATCCACGTGTCAACAGGGATGTGGCGGGTGCACTGCATGTGCCAGTTATCCCTCGCTCTTCGAAACGTGGGCCAGGTGGGGCTCGTATGTTGCACGCGCCACACGAGTCCTCTGATGCTTGGTGCCACTTGGCCGTGTGCCATTGGTGTGTGCGTATCGCCAATCTACCGATACTATAGCGCCGTCGGGCGCGTGCTGACGGTGCATCGCCCTTTGATGTCAGAGGGCAATTTTCAGTAGCCTCGAAGCCCCTTTTTCGCCCTTTTTGGCCCATTTTCGACCCATTTTTTATAGATAACCTTATGTATACTACTTTGACGTAATTATAGGCGCAAAAAAATCAAAAAACGAATCAAAAACTGAGGAAAACCATACTAGATGGAAACCGAAAAACCTTCGCTTTCGACAACTCGATCACGCAATTGCTTTGATGCTATATGTAACACGTAATATAGACTTTATTTTATTACGTGTTCTAGAATGAAAGGGTTAAAAACGAAGAAAATGTGGAATACCTGATTTCGGTTTCATCCGAGCTTCCGAAGCAGTTTTTGAGGCCAAAATGAGCTCCAATCACCTAGGACCTTCACAGCAAATGCTCCCCGAGACTTAGTTAACCCCTTTCTACAGTTTTCTCAAAACGTAAATTCTCTTAACTGGTCAGAGAATCCTTATGCTTACGATTGATATGAGCAACTGCAGGAGACTTTAACCTTTATATATAGCTTTTATATCGGGCTTCTCCATCACAAGATTGATATGGGTCCAGTTCACACTAACCGGGATCTATTTTCTACCCAGACTTCGACCCATTGATTTAGACCATTTATTGGGCTACTTTATTATCTTTATCTAGATTAAATTACGTAACTTAACCGATAATTTATTTAAAAACCAAATAATGCAATTTAAATATTGTTCAACTTTACAAAAAAGGACAAAAATATCCAACATCCACCACCGCGCAGTTTGTCATCGCAGGCCTCTTCTTTCCGTACATACACATCGTCACAGCTTCTTCTATATTCTATCACTGCCTGTTTAATTACTACGGTTGCGTATACTGGTGCTTTTACCGTAACTTTTTTTTTCTTTTCATAGATTTGAATGCCTAATCGAGAAAAAAATAGTGATTAAAATTTTAAATTACAAATTACATTCACAACTGCAATTATGATGTTAAGATTGGAGTTGGCTTTGTTACTACATGATGCAACGATTTTCAACCATATTTGACTATAATTATCAGAATTATGATAGTGTTAGAATTAAGTTTGATTAATTAGAGTTTTATCAATTGACTTATTTCTTTGTAATCTAATATGACAGTGTTAGAATCGTCTATGTTTGACTTAAATAATTGTGACGGCCTAACTATATTTCAATACTACCTTTTTTTTCGAGAAGAAATCTATTGTGCCACTTACCTAATTCTAACTCTGTATCAGCAGATCTGATTCGTCCACTTCTATTAATCAACGGATAAGATCTACTGGCATAAAGTTGAAACTGGGTAAGTGACAGAACTGATCTCATCCCTTTTCTCCCCCCCTAACTTACCCACACTATATGCAAGCTCGACCCTGAACAAGGGCAGAAAGGGTATCTATTTAGACCATTTTTATGAAGAACAAAATATAGTTCATTCTTAATCCTCATAAAAATAAAATGAGGTAAAATATAACTCACTCTTAACAATC
>JANQAP020000181.1:3344055-3355768 GCA_026874005.2 Erythroxylum coriaceum
GGATATATTATAAAATGTTAATTTAATAATTTATGAAAATTTCAATCATTTATATACATTCAGCGATGCTTCTAAAAATTCGTCACTGAATGGGAAACATTTTGTGACGATTTTAAAATATAGTCACTGAATGTTTGATATTTAGCGACAATTAAAAGCAGTCGTCGCTGAATGTATAAGGTTTTGCTACGAATTATGAGTTTCGTCACCAAATATTGACCTTTTGGTGACATTTGGTAATATCGTGGCAAAATACATAACATTTAATGACGATTCACGAAGATCGTTGCAAAATGTTTGACAAGTTATGATGACGTTTCTAGATTGCGTCGCGATTGCATTATTTCGCGACGAATACTGGAAATCGTCACCCATTGCTCTCGATTGTGCAATGAGTTTCTTTGAACGTCCCTAAAGGTTTTCCCTTGCGCGATGCTTTTCGGTTTCATCACTAAATGTTAAATTTAAGTGACGAATGCTTTTAAACATCACAAAAGGTTGTCTTTCTAAGATGAATATTTTTCGGTCAAAAAAAATCATCAAGAAAGGGTTCCTTTGTTGTAGTGTTAAACCACCTCTTCAAACATTAGATAATTGAATTTTTAAATTTAAATTATTTAATAAAACAACATCTCTAAGTAATAATTTCATTAATAGTACGCATTCTTATCTCAAATTAGTAAATTTAAATAATTTAAACATATAAATTTTATGGTGTAGATCGTTATCGATATTGTTAGAATTTTGTACCATAGACAATACGAAGAGAGAATTTGTAAAAGATGGAAATTAAATTTGTAAAAGATGGAAATTAATTGTTATTGACATTGTCATATAGGCCCTGTAAACTTACTGTAGAGACCATTATAATGATTATCCATCTTGCGATAACAGGGAACTAGACAAGTAAAAGGCCAAAAGCCCAACTGATCGGCAATATATACATACACTACATACGTATCGGTATAGTCTATGTTTCGGAGTGGAGACGTGATTTCATCCGGAAACTTCTTCAGCCTCAGGTCCTGTGCACTGCTTCTTCAAAGTCTTGACCTTTGTGTCTACTGATTCGTTTACGGTCACATAAGTGAAGATTGTTCTGCTAACTGTTGGACAAAAAAACCAAGTTCCAATGGGTTCCAAGAAAGGAGACGACTTTTCCGGTGACGGTGCCAGCCCTGGGTTAGTATCTCTTCATCTGGATTCTTATTCTTTGTGCTTTATAGTCTGGTTTATTTATGGGTTGATTTTGTGCAGGAAGATCTTTGTTGGAGGGTTAGCTCGGGACACTACTATAGGTGAGATTTTTATAATTTCTCAACTTTCGTGTTTCCTGAAACTGCTGTTCTTGTTTGTTGTTGTACCCTTGCCATTACTTGATTGCCGATGTGTTGTGTTGGATATGATGTTAGATGTATTCCTTCAGCACTTTGAAAAGTATGGGGAAGTTACGGATTATGTTATAATGAAAGATCGACACACGGGTCGACCTCGGGGGTTTGGGTTCATTACCTATGCAGATCCTTCAGTTGTTGATACTGTTATTCAGGATGATCATATTATCAGTGGAAAACAAGTATGCACAGACCCCTTTTCATGTTTAATTTAACTTTAACTGCTTGGTGTCTGAATAAATGTAACATTGGCTTTTATCTTCGCCTTTTTATCAGGTTGAGATCAAGAGAACAATCCCAAAAGGGGCTGCACAGAGTACTGGCTTCAAAACTAAGAAAATATTTGTTGGTGGGATTCCTACAACCATGAAAGAAGGTATGGAGTCTAGTTTTATGTATATGGATGATCGAATTTTTTGTCTTGTACTTCATGCCAATAACTGGGATTTTTCCTTCTTCCTCTGAAATACTAGATGACTTGAAGGAGTTCTTCTCAAAGTTTGGGAAAGTGATGGAACATGAGATAATACGTGATCATGCTACCAAGCGCTCTCGGGGATTTGGTTTTATTGTTTTTGAAAGTGAAAAAGTAGTTGATGATTTGCTTGCTAACGGCAAAATGATTGATATGGCAGGCACTCAGGTGAGTTATGTGGAATGGGTACATATAAAATCAGATGTATGCAAATGTATAGGTTTTATGCCTGAAACCATTAAAGTATGTTACTGTAATGGCTGTCATGGATCATCAGAAAAGGAAGGAGAGAAGAGCAATATGCTTGATATGTTTATGGATTATATGTTATTACAGTTTCTTGACTTTTTGGCTGCCCAATTTATTTACTCCTGCAGGCTGTCAAAAGGATATCTGTGTACTGGAAATCTAGGTTAACTTCCTTCTTTGTTGTAGGTTGAAATCAAGAAGGCTGAACCAAAGAAAGCCTCAAACCCGGCTTCAGGTCCTGCATTTGGCAGTGACTCTAGGACACGTTCATATGATGGTGGATTTGATGATTATGGTGGTTATGGAAGTGGTGGCTTTGGCCTTCCTTCCTATAGATCACTAGGAGGTTATAGTGGTAGGCTTGGTTATGGCGGATACGGTGGTGCTACTGATTTTGGCAGAAAGTATGGAGCTTTAGGTGAAGGCGGCCTTGGCAGTTACCGTGGAGAACCATCATTTGGCTATTCTAGCCGATTTGGTTCCTACGCGGGGGGGTTTGGTCCAGATGGTTTAGGTGGATATGTACATGATGTTGGGGTTTATGGAAACTATGGTGTGTCAGGCTATGGTACTGGTTATAATTCAGGCCAAGGACCTAGTTACACAGGGGCAGGAGGTCTTTATGGTAGTAGGGCAGGGTACGGTAGCAGTAGTCGATACCATCCTTATGCAAGGTAGACATATGTGCTTAAGTTTTACCATCAAGGTTCCAGGTCAATTTTCTTGCTTTATGGAATGTTGCATCTCAAGGATCAGTAGGGAGAAAGATATTACCGCAAGTTGCCATATGTAGAAGACCAGAATTGACTTAGTTTTCTACCCTTGTTCTATCGCTTAGACAACCCAAGTTAGATCAGCATCAGCCTAGAGCTTCCCTTCAATATGCATTTGGTTAGGGTTTATGACTTGTATTTTTCAGTTTGTTGTAGTTAAGAAATTTTTTATTGTTGCAAGTTTCATTAAGTTAGAATTATCGGAAGTTATGGCTCTGCTATTTAGATAATTGCGCAACATCTGTTTGCAGAAAGAGCGCAAGTTTTCTGTGTTCCCTCTTATTATAATTATTGAGAATACAAGGCTGGAATGCTTTTAACAGGTTAGTAACTTAGATTTTAGTATACGCCCTTTTAGTTATATAGCACACGGAAGGGGAGCACACTTTCACTGATTCGCCAGTAGTCACACGCGTCAGTTAACTTCAACCTGTAATTTGGTTGCTTCCATTTCTTTTATCCATTACTGCTGTACATCACTTTCCAGCTTTCTAATTTGAAAGCTGCATCAACTTTAGGGATGGACAAATACATCCTTAATATGGAAACCATCTGATATCAACGATTGATATGGGATTTTCCTTGTTCTTCTGCATGTCTATATTAAGTTTCTTTCTACTTAGCTACAGTTTGTTGATAAAAGTGTTGGGACATTGACTACGAATATTGTTGGATTCACTTGTTAATCTTGCTTGAGGCATGCCATTCTCAACAACTTAAAGTTTCTTGTGTGTTTCAAAAGTCAATTTACTGGGTACTAGTTACTATACCAGGAAGATCCCCGGTTCAGTTCCCATTTTTTCTTGAAGGAATGAAGATAGTGCTGAAAAAGGATTGGAATAAAAGAGATGGTATACAAGGGTTTCCTCGTTGGGTATTGCATAGAGTGAGTTCGAGCCACCTTTTACCCATGAGTGCTTAGAAGCGTAACAGCACTAGTTCTGTGTAAGCCAAATTGAATGGGCAGGGGCGAATAGTAAAAATATATCCTTTAATGAGAGAAATTTCTTGTAATTGGTGCGGGCTAAATTTAGTGTAATGGAAACAGTTAGTCTTTCCTACAAGCGTACGACTACTCAAGGATATGCCTCTGAGACATCCAGTTACATGTCGATCTAAAAACACAATAATGTTACAACTAAGGAATGAGAGTGTAGGGTTGATGTTTTTATTGATAGAACAAGAAACTCAATTATGATGGATTTAGAAATTAAGGGTTGAAATTTTTATTGATAGAACAAGAAACTCAATTATAATGGATTTAGAAATTTTAGTGTTCCCAGAATCATTTTAGGGTATGAGGGGTTCGGCTTGGATGGAGTTTATGTTTAAAGGATACGTTTGAGTTCATTTGGTTATTCCCTTTTTTGCTAAAAATGGACATGGAGGACTATTTCTGCTGTTGTTATTCAATACTTTCTTTTTAATATATTCATGTGTATGTGTATTTTATAATGAACCGATTTATATACTTTGGTCTAAACAAATACCTTGGATCTACTTTCTTGAAAATGTTCTCAAAGTAGTCCACAAACATATCTAAAACAAATTCTGTTTCCGTTGTTGAAAACTCCCAAAAAAACATAACTAAAAAGTATTACCAATCATTCGCTGCCCTCTGGGATAACGAGTCAGAAAGTAATAAATCTGATATTTGATAAGTAGCTTAACCAAATTTCCAGTACAGATGTTTCAACTTTCCTACCACCGTCTGATATTTGATTAGAACAACAAATGTAGTTTCATCAGGGTAACACCCCCATTCACCCATCCTGCAAAACAAATTCATAGCATCCTGAGTTCTTATCTTGCACAGGTTACTAATTAGCACATTGAAAGTATCCACATTTCGTGGAACCCCACGAATGTCCATCTCAACCAACACGTTTTCAACCTCAGAATTAATCCTGAAGGGATCTTTCTCTCTACATAGCTTACAAACTCAATCAATAATAGCGTTATAAGCCATTGTAGCAATCTCAAACCTACCCCTATACATTTCACCAGCCAATCTCTTAGCTTCCTCAAGTTTCCCATCAACACACCAGCCTTTTATCAGCAGATCACAAATGCCCTCGTCAGGAAATATCTCATTCGCCAAATTCTTTACCATTTTCTCTTCATAACTCGCATACCATTTGTCACACTACTTTTGCACTACCAGTCGAAGAGACTCCCTGTCTCTCTTAAACCCATAATCACTTTCCATCCTCTCGAAAAACCCAACAACCTGAGTTGGCCTACCAGCTCTGACAAGCCTATCGATCGTCGATTCAAAGCTTTTAATCCCAATAACAGGCTTACCCTCGAGAAGCAGTTCATGCGTTGCTTTGAAATCCTTCCTCTGACCAAAGTAGTCAATGAAAAACGACATAGTCTCATCAGTATGCTTGAAAGTTACCGCCGAGACTAGCCACTGGTTGAACCCCATAATTGTACGGCCAGCTTCAAAAGATAGATTGAGCGTTTGCAAGATAAGGAAAGGGGTTACTTTGCTAGCGACGTGAGAAAATTTAAGATTGAGTCTTTCTGAGATGGAAAGCGAAGCTGTATTAGGGGCTTTGAGGAGCTCCGCATAAATGGACTGTGCTAGAGGATCTGTGTCAGAAATGTCATGATTTGGGGTTTTGGCGGAGGAAGAGAAGCAATTGATGAGAGAGAGTTGTAAGAGTTGGAATTTGGAAAGATGGGTAAGGGCTAACTGGGAAGAGAAGATCTTGTTTGACGCTGGAGGGAAGAGCGCCGTGGAGTAGTCGCCAGAGTTGCAGGGAGCCTAGAGGAGGCATTTTCTTAGTGAGAGAATATAGTTTGAGAAACAAACAGACTGAAGTGGAGTCTAAAGGCCTGAACAATAAGAGAACTAAGAGTGAAAACTAGGCGTTCCCAAAATGTGGGCCTGAGAATGTATGATAAACGCCCAAGATCATATAAGTTATTGTGATCAGTATGAGGTGAGCATTGACTGGACTAAGGTAAAAAAGGGGAATGCATGCGCTTAGAATATGGCTTGTACCAATTTTTTTAAGCAAAAGGGTCACTTCTCACCTTAAGTTTTACACCAATTAACAATTATAATCATAATATTTCAGAGTTAATAATTATAACTCTAATATTTAGAAAACATTAAACTTTGACCCTATATTAATAGAAAATTTAAGCATCTCTGTTAACTGTCTGATAAGTACTAACTTGACATTTTTTAAAATATTTTTATTATTTTTGTAGACTTCTGTGTTACATCATTATTGATGTGATAAGGTGGGATTCAATTTTTAAAAAATATCAAAATTTTAATTTTTTAATAAATGCAGGACTTACTTTTTATTAAAATTTTAAAAAATATCTTTGTTCAACCTCCTCCTCCTTCTTCTCCTCTCATTCTCTCTCTCACATACACCATATTCTCTTTACCTCATCAATCCAAAAGTTCATATTCCTCTACGCTCGCATGTCTCCACAAAGCACGTAAGCCACCTCCATATTAAAGTCCATCTTGTACTCAAATTTTCAAAATATCCCCGCTTTTTAAATCATTACGCTAATAAATAAGGATAGTTTGTGAACAAACTCAGAATAGAAGAATTGTTTCTTATATTCACTTTACTTGTATAATATGGAGTGATATATACAGGGTGTTTGGTATACAATATGGAGAGATATTCGTAAGTTTGAAAGCCTAAAAATTCTACCTGTACATGATAACTACAACCATATTTATCTAACAATTACAATCAGTAATATAATAATAATAATAATAATAATAATAATAAACTTAACACCCCCCTCAAGTGGATATGTGTATGTCACGCACATTCAACTTATGTAGAAAGTGTTGGAACTGTGGTCAAGAGACACCTTTCGTCAAGACATCTGCGAGCTGTTCCTGTGAACTGACAAATGAAAAACACACCACGCCTTGGTCAAGTTTTTCTCTAATAAAAAAATGATCAATCTCGACATGTTTTGTCCGGTCATGCTGGACTAGATTACTTGCTATGTCAGTAGCCGACTTATTATCACAGAAAAGCTTCATGGTTTCTCCAAAGTAAACCCATATTTGTCAACAAATTCTTAATCCAAAGTAACTCACACAAACCCACGAAATTCCACCTCTGCAGTAGATCTTGCTAAAACCGATTGTTTTTTACTCCTCCATGTTACCATATTTCCACCCACAAAGGTAAAGTAGCCAGATGTAGACCTTCGGTCAGCAACACCTCCCCAATCTGCATCAGTGTACAACTCCCAAATGACCATTCTTAGCAAACAAAACACCCTTATCAGGGCCAGATTTCTAATACCTAAGTACACGGTCCACCAATATGTGTCTTCCTTGGATCATACATATTTTGACTTGATAGATTTACTACAAAAGCAATATCAGGTCACGTATGTAGCAAATAAATAAGTCTCCCCACAAGTCTTTAATATTGTTCTTTATTAACCTGTTCTTCATCAAAACATGGTCCTAACTTCATATTACATTCCATAGGTGTCTCACAAGGCTTGCTATCTGCCTTACCAATCTCCATAAGAAGATCTAAAACATACTTCCTTTGTGACAAATAAATTCCATGGTTGGATCTAGCAACTTGAATGCCCAAGAAGTATTTCAAATTCCCAAGAGACTTCATTTCAAATTCAGATGTCAAATGTTTTTACAAACTAGAAATTTCTTCCTAGTCATCACCCGTGATTATCATATCATCAACATAAATTATTAAGACAGCAATCTTACCATTTGTCCTCTTGTAAAACAAGGTATGATCAGAGTTATTTTTTTTGTAACCAAAAAATCTCATAGACTGAGTGAACCTGCCAAACCAAGCTCTAGGACTTTGCTTTAAACTATACAAAGCCCTTACCAGATTACACACCTTTGTTGAACTGTGAAACTTCACAATACCAGGAGGAACATCCATATATACTTCTTCATTAAGAGTTCCATGCAAAAAAGCATTTTTTACATCATACTGATATAAGGGCCAATCGAAATTAACTACTAGAGACAATAAAATGCGTACTGAATTTAGCTTGGCAACAGGAGCAAATGTTTCCTAGCAATCCACACCATAGGATCGATTATACACTTAGCAACCAATCTAGCCTTAAACCTTTCAATAGTGCCATCTATCCTGAACTTTACAGTAAAAATCTATCTGCACCCTATTGTAGTCTTTCCATGAGGAAGGTCCACCATTTCCCAAATGCCATTTTTTTCAAAGCATCCATTTCTATCTCCATCACCTGCCTCCATCTAGGATCTTCTAATGCTTCTAGTACATTGTTAGGAATAGAGACCGAGGACAATTGTTTGACAAAGGCAGCATAAGATAAAGATAACTTGTTGAGGAAACAAGATCACCAAGGGCATATTTGGCTCGTGATTTAAATTCAGGCTCATAACGATTTGGTGACTTACCCCTAGTACTTTGGGTTGGAAGTTTAGAAATTTGAATTTCTGGTTCTGGTACAGTTTGAACAATAGGCATTTGAATAATAGGCAAAGGATTACAATTAAAAGTTGGAATAAAAGAAGGTACCTATAGTGGTGTAGATTGTGAGGATGCTTGGTCTTGTGTGTCAGAAGCTTCAGGAGATTCAAAATTACAAGAGTCCTAAACGGTATTATCTCCAACCAACACCTCTTTAACCAAATCCATTTGCTTCTTATCATGATAAACATCATACATTAAGGTTAAATTATGATTTTCATCCTTAGGTTCTTTCTCTTGATCATTTCCTGGAACTGATTGTTTATAATAAAAAATATTTTCATGAAAGACAATATCCATTATAGTATAAAAACGTTTTAAACTAGGAAAATAGGCAATATACCCTTTTGTATTGACATCATTACCCACAAAAAACACACTTAATAGCTCTAGGTGATAGTTTATCACGTTGGTGTTCAAACAAGTGGACAAAGCACACACATCCAAAAACCGTTGGAAGTAACGACACAGTGGAGGGTAATGTAAAAATTTTTGATAACACATTAATAGGCGTCTCAAAATTCACCACATTGGAAGGAGTACGGTTTATTAGATAAACTACTGAATTTAGTGCTTCACCCTATAGACACCTAGGCATATTCCCATCAATAAGTAATGATCTAGCAACATTCAACAGATGTTTATTTTTCTTCTTAGCCACACCGTTCTGCTGAGGGGAATATGGACATGTTGTTTGATGAATAGTTCCCTGTGAAGTGAGGAAATTTTTTAAATCATTGCTAGAAAATTCTCCACCGTTATCAGATCGAAGACACTTAATTTTCGAATCAAATTGAGTTGATATCATTTGGAAAAAACTTTTTACAGTCGCATACACATCTCCTTTACTCTTTAACAAATATAACCAAGTAACTCGCGTCCAATTCATCCACAAAAGTAAGAAACCATTTCATACCTCTCGAAGAAACAGTGGGAAATGGCCCCCAAACATCAGTGTGAACAATAGCAAAAGGCGCTTGAGACCGATTTTGGGACAAATCAAAGTGAGCTTTATGACTTTTTGACAAAACACAGGTTTCACAATTAAATGAAGAAACATTTATTTCTCTAAACAAACTAGGAAATAGTTTTTCCAAATAATCAAATGGCAGATGTCCTAACCTCTTATGCCATAACAAAATCTGATGTCTATCATTATTTTTTATTTCCTCATTAGCTAAATAACCTCTAGTAGAGACAACCTCCGAATCAAGATTTAAGTAATAGAGTCCTCCTAGCTCCTTACCACTGCCAATCACCTCCTTCGTTTGGGTTTTCTGAAAAACACAATTAGTATAAGAAAAAGAAGCAAGGCAATCATGAGCTTTGGTTATTTTTTTAATAGATAGTAAAGAACAATCTAAATTGGGCACATACAAGACATCAGTCAAGGTTAATGAAGGTGATAATGAGACATCTCCTACTCCTTCAACTTTGGACTTTTCACCATTTATAGAGATTATAGATATTTGGGGTTGATCAAAAGAAAGGATGGTAAATTGTTTCCTATCACAAGTCATATGATCTGATGCACCCGTATCTATCACCCAATCTTTACTACTAACAACATCAGTAGATAAAAAAGAACTAGACATACCTAGCTGCTTCTCAATTTGTACCTTCAAACTCATGACAGTGTGATGCTTGTCTTTCTTTTGGTGCTTCGGGTGCCACTCAGAAAAGCCATGGATATCAAAGCATGTTTCTACAGTATGATTATCTCGGTGGCAATGTGAGCACTTCTTATTTCCCTTCTTGGTTGACCTTTTTGTCGCCATTGCTGCCCCTTCAGATATCAAACTGCCCATCATAGCTTCCATCCTATTAGACTCGGCATATACAATTACATATGCATTTTGTAAACGGGAAGTGGAATCATAAACAGAATCCTTCCACACACCCCATCCAATTGTGCATCCAAACCAGCCAAGAACACATAAACCCTTTGTGCATTTGTCTTTTTTTAGTAACTCTCAAGATCATCTGCACACTTCATCACACAACCATCAATGGCATCAAACTCTCTCTATAATTGTTGCAGGCGCCCAAAGTAGGCTATGACTGTTCCTCCTCCTTGTCGGACAACCATGACTTCACAATGGAGCTGATAAGCCCTTGATGCATCTTCAGATACAGAGTACGTTTCCTTTAGCGACTCCTACATTTTTTTGGCAATGGGTATTCGTAGGAATAAGGACCAAATTTCTTTGATCATGGAATTCAACAACTAAGACTTAACAAGACAATTTTCCTCTTGCCACGCCTCATACTCCTCAGGCGTGGTGTCTTCAGGAGTAACTTTAGCACCAAAGACATATCCCCAGCATTTACGACCACGAATAGTATTTTCTGCATTAAGAGACCATTCAACATAATTGTTGCCGTCCAATTTTTCTAGAGTCAGCACATAAGACAACTCTTGGACTTGAACCCCAGAATAACCTCCAGGTACAGATGCAGAGCTTCCTGCAATATTTGTTGATTCAAGACTTAGGCCAGCCATAACTCTCCTTTTTGAAACAAACGAACCTCTGTTTCCCTCACAAACAAATGAAACCGAAGGTATTAGAGGTTTGGCTCTGATATCATGAACAAACTCAGAATAGAAGAATTGTTTCTTATATTTACTTTACTCGTATAATATGGAGTGATATATACAGAGTGTTTGGTATACAATCTCCTATATGTACAGAGAGATATGCATAAGTTTGAAAGCCTAAATATTCTGCCTGTACATGGTAACTGCAACCATATTTATCTAACAATTACAATCAGTAATATAATAATAATAATAATAATAATAATAATAATAATAATAATAAACTGTTATCATCAATATAAAACCCTACTAGCTTAACGCCACTAACTTTACTCACTAGATAGCTATACTTAAGCACCAGAGTTATCAGGATCTATCTCAATAATCCACTAGGCTACAGTTTCTCTAAGAATCCCATCTTTGAAGGCTAATAAGTGCGGAAAGTAAATACAAGCGTAAGGTTACAAGTGAAAACCAAAATTGATATAATTTCATCCATCATTGTCAATAACTTGTACCTTAACATCATTTTCCATATTCTTCAGACTTATATTTCGACCTTTCCTCTCAGGATCTCGAGCAGTTATGAAACCATTTAAGAAATAACATGGTAATCTGTAACACCCACATACCCCCTGGAAGGATATATGAATGTCATAAAAAACAGCACAAACAAACCAAAGCATACAAAAACTTCCAGTAAACAATTCAGGCAAACATACATTAAATTACATAGTACGTAACACAAACTCACTGAAAAATCTAAACCAAACTGAAGTATTGTTGTT
>JANQAP020000181.1:3355868-3367870 GCA_026874005.2 Erythroxylum coriaceum
ATCTTCACCTAAACCTTATGTAAAGTATCCATAACATATTTTCCGAGACCTTGGGCTCAACATTAATACCTTAAATCCCTATGATGCCAATTTAATTCCAATTTTCCAAGTATGATTATTTAAAAACACAATTAAGTCATATGGAATACATGTTCAATGAAACATTCCAACTAGGATACAATTTGGGGCTATACATAATCCGTTTCTTTTTTTCATGAGGGTATGCATAATCATGCAACTCTCATTGAAATGCCAGGAACATATTTTATAGCATAATTTCATAATTTCTCTCTCTCTCAATTCCCTTCATCACAAAAGAATGCCATACCTGAGAAGTTTATGTAAACACGTACCATAGACCTTATTACGTGTCCCAGATCGTTCATGAAAGGGTTAAAAATGAAGAAAATATGGAATACCTTATTTCTATTACATTTTGACTTCCGAAGCAATTTTCATGGCCAAAACGAGCTCCAATTACCTGGGACCTTCACGGATAACGATCACCGACATGTGATTAACACCTTTCTATAGTTTTCTCAAAACGTAAGCGTTCTTAACATATCAGAGGATCTGTATGTTTACGAATAATATGAGCAACTGTAGGAGATCTTAACCTATATATATAGCTTCCATATCGGGCTTCCCCATCACAAGCTCGATATGAGTTCTGTCCACACTAATTGGGATCTATTTTTCTCCTAAACTTCGACCCGTTGATTTAGATCATTTATTGGCCCACTACTCTTATTTGGATCAAATTACGTAACTTAACCGATAAATTATTAAAAAGTCAAAATTACAATTAATAATTGTCCAAGTAATAGGAAAGGACAAAATTGTCTAACAGTTTCATGCATTGACCAGTTCATGGGTAGATAAAAAAAGTTAGAGCATAATATTTCCTTTAAAGTTACATGATCAATGTCATAGGCAGGCATGGCAATATAGGCATCATATTTGTTAAGAACTTTGCAAGTCCTTCCAATCCTAATCAAGGTGTTGATGTTTGATTTTATCCAGCTTTTTGCTTCAGATGTTATCAACAAATTTGTCTTCTTTGTATCAATTCCCTTGTTTATATAACTAAAACTGAGTAAACAAAAGTGACATAATGGCTACCCTATAAAAATAATGCTACTTCTCATATTCTGGATGAAACTTGATAAAAGTAAAAACATGTCAACACAACATACAACTACGGCTTGTCAAAATTCCAAGTACACTCCAGGTGCAAATTCTAAGTACACTCCAGGTGCTTGTCATATAGACCTGGTTTATGTCAAATGTATATCTTTCTCATAGTTACACTAGGGCATGTTCTAGCATTTCTCTAAAGTTTCAACAATGTTACCAATTTTCAAGTTTCAAATTTGCTTTCTTGTACATTACATTGCTAAACAAAGTCTAGCTTCAGCTCTCAGCTCAAAGACCAAAGATTTTGTGTACTAGAGTTGCAAATATTGGTCAGTTCCCATCTTTCAACCATTAAGTCACTGTGTTACTGTCTAAGGGTAAGTTCGCACGTGCATGTTATTGCCCGCCTACCTTCATTGACAAGGCAATCTATAAATCCTTTCCCTATACATTTGGAAGAACCTCAAGATAGATAAATTTTTCATCACAATTTGTAACCCCGTGATTACTTTACAAGAAGAATGTGTTTTTCAACAATCAACCCAACTACAACCTGGGTTTTTTTTCACTTAGTTCTTTCGCATTACATTTCAAACCAAAGCTAAACTTTTCCACTCGCATGAGGCAAATATACTAGATAACTATCGGAGCAGAAGAAGGAGGAGGAGGAGGAAGGAGAGGGAGACTTATAAATAAATTAAATAAAAAGTGGGTCCCACCTAGCCACGTAAGCAATAATATGACATAGGAGGCTCACAAAAACAAAAAAAATATTTTAAAAAATGTCAAGTTAGCATTTATTGGTACTTAATAGAGAGGTTTAAATTTTCCATTAAAATGGGGTCAAAATTTAACGTTTTCTAAATTATATGGTTATAATTGTTCACTCTAGAATGTTAGGGTTAAAATTATCTATTAGTGTAAAACTTAGGGTCAAAAGTAACCCTTTAACCACTTTTATAATATGTCTTATAAGAATTAAACAATAGAATGTCAAGGTGACACATAGTTATAGATTACATATCCTTACATCTCCTACTTTTACATTTGTTAAATGAATGAAACGTGAAGTACAATGATGCTAATGGATATCATGATATTTTGCATAATATCATTCTTTTTAACTTAATAATCATATTATGTACTTATCTATATTCATATTCTAAAGTGGAATAACAAGTTCTAAATTTTATTTCTTCCATTATCTTCTTTGTTTATTCCTTTTTATGGTCATCACAAGAGGAATGAGAGATAAAGGTGTAAATTCTCATATACTTAGATTAATGATATAAGTTTTGAGATATAAAAATTAGACTTGTTTAAGTTAATGTCAAATACTAATTTTTGTGTTGTTATTTTAAAGACACGAATCTAATTACTTAAGTTTGTATATTGAAAATTATATTTTAATTTTTTATGTACTTTTTTTAGTTCTTAAAGCCAGCTAACGTTTCGCTGTGATTAGTTAAAGAAAAATATCTCTACAAGTTATTTGACATGTTAAAGAAAATAAATAATTCACAAATAATTTTAAAATTATAGGAATTTTCTTAAACATTTTGATGGATACAACTACAAATGTTTAAAAGATAATTATTTATTTTTAAAAATTTGTTCAAATTATTGATTTGTTTTATTTTATATTCTTTTTGTTTACTCTATGGAAATTTGTCTCAAAAATTTAAAAGTCACAAAAATAACCGAGTTTTAATGACTAACCACTAACTAATGTTCGATTTTATGTGTTTTTTTTAAATTTGCAAACAATTTTTTGTGTTATGAAATTCCATTAAAAAATCAGAAAAACAAAATAGAAAAATACGATACAACATCAAGGGTTAATTGTTTGTGTGTGTTTGGAAATTATTTTTTGAATTCCTTAAACTTTTCAACAAAATTTTGATGGCCATGTTAAGAACAAGTGGACTTAAAAAAGACTCATTTACCAACAGCATGTGATGGTGAAGAAGATTGGTGCATGATAACAAGGATAAGTCAACATAATCCTAGAATTAGTGATGTTTAATTACAAGAACAACTTAGTCAAAGTCTAGATTAAGCCTTGTTTGGCCACTAACTTATCCCATTTTTGAAATAAGTTTTGTCTAGTTATAAGGTTAAATTAATCTAAACTTAGAATAAGTTATGTACGAAAACAAAATTAAAATAATCTAAAGATGGGATAATGGCTATATTATTCAAAAAATAGAATAAGATGTGTTTGGTTTTGATAATTCTAAATGAACGATCCAATTTAGAATAAGCTTGTAAAATTAGAATTCACTAATTTTAATTTAAATACCCTTGTCTAAATTAGAATTTTAAATAGATTTAAATTGTAAATCAATTTTAGAATTATATTAATTACTTTTCTTAATTACATTAAGATTAATAATTAGAAATGAGTTTTAAATTAAAATAAACTTATTACTAGTATTTCTTTGATTACTCTAATAATAAAGTTATTATTTGAAATTTGATATTAAATTTTATAAGCATGAATTTACTATTATATTAGTCAAATAATTATTTATTTAATATGTAATTTTTAAGTTTTGTAAGGAATTAACAAGATTTTTATTCCTAAAAATAAATTTTCAAAAAAAATCCACTATAAGGAAGACACCCAAACTTCTACATATTGTTGTACAAATGAGATGTGTCATCATCGTGTTACCATAATTATTCCATATGCAATTGTTATTTAGAGAAGATTTAACACAAAATGTTACTGGTGTTAATAACTTAATATAATAGTTATATTTTGGATGTTGTTTGCCTTTTGAAAATGTTTAAGTGAAGCATAAGATTTTATTTTCAATACTGTCACAACTTAAAGGTGAACTATTAAGCATGTTATAGAATTTGGAATCACCTTATACGAAATTATATGGATAGTTAGTAATGTTGTTTTCACGAAAAAACAGATCTTACGTCCTATAGGCTTCCCAATTGAAATAGTTAAAGTTATTACATATCAAGATTTGAGAGCCTTGTCACATGAATTAGTTAACTTTACTCTGCTAGGGTTCTTTATTTTTAGTTTATATATATATAAGGTGATCATTTGTTTCAAGCTAAGCATGTTGCGGTGAATTATGTGAATTATGTTCATGTATACATATATAAACTCGATGATTAATTGTCACATTATTATGTTATATATGATATGCATGTAAATTAAAATTATGTATTATAATTAATATTAAATTATTATATGAATGATGATTGAAAATTTTGTGATATTTTGATTTCATAAGTAATTGAAAACTAATGATTCAATCTATGTGTGCATGATTTAACATTAACATGCATATTCACTATTTTCTTTCTTAATATAAAAACTTAGTGTTTCAAATATAACTACTATGTTAAAGAACATTGTTTTTAAGCTCAACAAGGATAGAAGTTGAATGGTGACAATTATTCAATTTGGAACATGAAATTCAATGTATACTGGAAGAGCAAGAGACTTTACAACCATTAAATACAACAATAGATATTCCTAAGGAAGGAAATACTAACCAAAAAAAGGGATTGTGATGCATATGAGATATGTAAAAACAACTTATTACCTTGTATTATAAGGTATAAGGTAATATAGAACTTTAAATGCTGAACTTACTATAACTCACAAGAAAATGTTACCTTTTGTTTTATAGACTTCGAAGATAGAATTGAAAGCATTACTTGATCACCTAAATTATGTCTATTTGGGTGAAGGAGAGTCATTACCTACGATCATCTAAAAAAGGTTGACTATAGGGTAAGAGCAAGGGCTAGTCGCACTACTTAAGGAGTAAAAAACTACAATTACGTAAAAGTTTAAGAAGAAAAACCTCGTTGAGCATAATGACGTGAAATAATTTCACTTTTTGGGAGGCAACCCAAATTACGATAGTTTTTATTAGTTTTGTTTTAGTTATATATAGTTTTCGTTTATTTGTTTTTGAGAAATTAGTTTATTGGTTTAGGGGAGAAAGGGGTCTTACAATTCTAAAATACTGAATTTTACAAGGCATGATCATGTCTTATGTAATTCAATTGTTAGGAGTAAAGACCTTAAAATTTCATAATATTAAATCTCGTAAGGCAAGATCTTGTCTTATGTAATTTAGCTTTATAGAGTGACACCTTTAAAATTCCATAATACTAAATTTCATAACCCGAGATCATGGCTTATGTGATTTAGTTTTCTAGAATGAAACACTAAGCTTTCTTATCATTTTAAAATTATTTTCTAAATTAAATTATTTAAAAATTAAAAAATATTATTACTTTTTAAAAAATTAGTTAAAAATAAAAATTAAAGTAAAATAGACACATTAAAAACTAGAAAAATAAATAATAAATAATAAAAAACCCTAATCTATGTGTCTTCCTTTTATTAGGCAATATTAAACGTTCCTAGCAGAAAGGCCCGCCACATCAGACGAGTACTAGCTAATAGACATGCCCCATCATGCAGCCACGTCGCACTCTTCACCAACTAATAGACGCGTACCACCATAAACACTCCACTCCACAGCAAACACAACGCCACACAAGCGTATAGCCCCACACTCACTTAGCACATTTTAGCAATAATGGTCCATGCCCCATCATATAGCCATGCCGCACTCCTCACCAACCAACAGAAGTGCATCACTCAACCCTCACAAAATGTGACCACGTAGCACCGTTAAAGCAACAACAATAGGAGAGTCAACTAACATAAGCCACTCAACATTCTAACAACAAACGCAACACTAGATCCATCACCACCCACTATTTTAGTCATTATTATGTTGTTTTTATTATTTTTCACAGTATTTTACTGTTTATATTGGTCTTTATTATGGGACATCCTAAAGCTACCATTATGACCGCAGCAAAAGGAAAATCGCCAGTGACTGTAACTCCACACCATCAGTATGCTGGAGGACCTAACACTAGTACCAAAAGGAAGCAAGTCAGGATAGGGAAAAACACCTTTGTTTTGTCACTAGCTGAGTTAAACTTGCGTGGTTATCTCACTTTCAACACTAAAGAACAAAAACAATGATATGTTGTTATCAATTCCTAACATATTAATACGGGTAAGTTTGTACACTACTCATCCTTAGAGGAACTACAAATTAAAGACGAATTTGATTATATGCTTATCAACATGAGTTGGAACTATTTTATGTTAATGCGTTGTCCAATCTTTATTGAATTAACTAGGGAGTTTTATACTATATTTAAATTTGAAAAACTAGACAATTTTATTTTACATATTCCTAATGTGATATAGGACAAATTAATAGGTGTCGAATTCAAATAGAGAATCACTAATTTTAATTTAGCCTTAGGGTTAATAGATGAAGACTATGCTAATTCGACTCAGTATAAAGATTTGTCGTGGACTATGATGAGTTTGATTCTTTTCAAGCATGGAAATCAATGTCTTCTGACCCATTTGTTTATCATCCAAGTAAATTTAAGGGTAGTTATCTTAATGAGATGAAGTGGATTTATATGTAACGTTTCTTGGCTTTTGATTATTCAGGACGACAAGCTACAACATGTGCTTACACTAAAGCAGAATTGATCTTTATATAGTGTATGGTAAACAAAGTAAGAGTCAATTTAACTGCTTGGTTGATAATGCAATTTAATATTGTTCTCTCTTTTAATAAGAATTTATGTCTTGGTTCTCTTATCACTCATCTGGTCATTAATTTGAATTTGTTTGATAAGACTTAACACTGATATATGTTTATAACCTATGAAATGGAACCTCTGGATAGGGCTTGTTTAAGTAGGATGGGAGTACTCAAGCAAGAAAGGAGAACATTTCATTTTATACTACGTGATCACTCCCAATAAGTTCATCATCAACGTAATAAAAGGATCATGACATTCCACCACCTTTTTATCTTCCGGCTCTACCAATTCGACATTATTATCATTTTTAGTTGGAAAGATTGTAACACAAAATTTCTAAAATTGAGATGAATTTGGATGCTATGCTTCAAATTATAGGGATCATAACTCCATGTCCACTGACACTATATTACGTCTCCTTTCAGATGCATAACTCAAGGGAGTCTTCTACTTTGTGCTTTGTTTGTGTTGATCATTTTTGTGAGATGTGAGTATCTTATGCATAGTTTAGGGACAATGTATGATCTAGGTATGGGGGAGTAAGTGCTTATATTATGATGAACTTTGTGACTTTTCTTAGACTCATGACGCTATGATTCATATATTGATTATTTCTTATGATAACCTCATAATTTTCTGATTATTGTTTATAAATAATTCTTAAGTTAGGTTACATTTTCGATTTTAGAAATATTGCATGCGAGAGACAAGAATGATTATTGCTTTCATTAAATTATTTTAAGTATCTCAATGGCTTTGTTGAATGAAAGTGTACAAGACTTGATACATTTTTTGCACCTACATTAGCTTTGAGCCTAAGAGCATTCATCACATTTATGCTCATACATTTCTTTTTGTTATGTGTTATCAAACATAGCTTGTTTATTCTAAAACTTGCATTTGAATACATGTTGAGATCACTTTTTTATGAATTTGTGTATAAAGATGGTAAGGGCACTTAGGATAACCATTTTTGAGCTAAACAAGCCTATCTTACTTTTTATCCCTAAAAAGCCAAGTTGAGCCTTACTCTTTCTTTTTTTGCCTAATAACCTTGTTACAAGCCAAATTTACCCTTTTTTTGTTGACGTCCTTAATAATTTTGAGCCCTGAACTTGAAGAAATTGTTTAATGCTTATTTGCATAGGATTTTGACTATTTCCATGAAAAGTACATTAGTTGATTCAAGTTCCATTGTTTGGATTTTTAATTTTTTATATAGAATGGGGAAGAAGTATAAAAAAAAGAAGAGAAATCTCATCTTTGATGTTCTTGTTTAAAAAAAGAGAAGAAAAAAGAAAAAAGAAAAAGAAAAAAGAGAGGTGATTGAAAAGGATGTTATTTGAATCAAGTGAATTTTGGATTCATTTAAGTTGAAACTTAGGTGGATAAGTTTGTATAATTTCCTTCAATTTATTTAACCTAAAAACTTCTTTTTCTCATACCTTATATAAGCCTCGTTACAACACTTTATCAAGTCCCTTTGATTTATGCATTAAGTTCATTTTTGTTAAGTGGTGGAGATATGATTCTTGAGTAAGCTTATGAAAATAACTAACTATGCTTTGACTTAAGAGCTTAATGAGCCCTAAACACTTTAAGCGTATAGAGTGAAATCCATGAGAGGGTGTTAAGTCTTGTCTTATTTGATTTTGATGGAATTGATGAGATGTTATGTTTTAATCCTAACAATGTGTCCTATGAGTACTTATTCTCTCGATAATTATTTTATCCTAAACCTTGAATGTGAATTAGCTTTTAGATATTTATGGATAATAAGAAAGAAGATGAAAGGTTAATATGAGGGTGATTGATGTATTGAATTGATGTATGCTTGAGGACAAGTATAAGTCTGGTGTGGGTGAATTTGATAAGATGTTATTTTGATATATTAACTAGAATTATCTCTTTTGTTTTTGATTTATTTTGGTGTTTAAATAGGAAAATTAATGTTTGTTTTGATTTAGGAGATGAAAAGTAGAGATTACATCAAATTGAGACATAATTGCTGAAAATTACAAATTTTGGAAAAAGTTAACAAATTACTATAGTGGATAAGGCAAGATCACGCTTAATGTTAGATTCGTTTGAAGAGTTAGAGTTTAATTAGAAAACTTCTTTCCTTCCCTATTATGTAAGGATTTGAATTTGTTTTAAATAGGCATGTTTGCAAGATAGGATTAGATTAAGTTTAGAGTAGAAAAACAATATAAAGGGATGTCTTTCACCTCTCTAACTTTCTCTTTTTCGTTTTCTTCTTAGTTTTCTCTCAATTTTCCATCTTTCTTTTATCTTTGGTGTTGGAACAAAAGTCATGTGTGGTTAAACTCAATTATTATGATTGAAGGGAATTCAAAATTCTAGTTGTAACCTTATGAGGTTTTGTTCTAAACTTATATTCATATTTTAACTCAAGCATTTCTTATTTATTGTTCTTAACTTCAAGAATAATTAATATTGATTGATTTGACAAATTAATTTGATATTGATTATTCTATAGTCATTCATGAATTCAATGATCCATAATTGCTATAAAGGATTGGTACAAGTAGTAAATAAGTTATTTGTGAATTTGCATATTTAACTTATGATAAACAAGAAAATTAAGTTGAATAGTTGCAATTATCTCGATTATTTAATTTAGGGTTTAGTCTTTTCATTAAGCTTATTGCTATCATTTAATTGATATGGAATGCTATCATATCCAGTCAATTAATAGTAAGTTTTGGTTTGGATGCTGAGTTTGAATCAATTAATTTAGAAAATTTTGAGACTTATTATGACTATCCTAATATATTTTGGAGTAACTACTTGAATTGTGACAATTATTCTTTTTAAACCAATGATCAATATTACAATTAGAAGAAATCTTTCCCTTGCATCGGAGTTAAGTATTCTTGAATTCCTCCATTTTATATCCAGTTGATTTATTTAGATTTGTAGTTAATTTTAGTTAATTAGTTAATTAATCGAAAATACCTCACTTTATTTTATCAATTGAAATTAAAAAAACTAGTATTTAGTCCTCTTAAGATTCGACCTAATGTCACGACTACTACAAGAAGTTTAGATAATCATAATTAATTTTGAGAGTTTCAACAACCCAACCAGCATTGTCCAACATATTGTTTATTAAAGTTAGGGAGAAAGATAAGAGTTTTTACGAATAGTGATTCTAATAACAACTCAAGGTTTAGAAATGGTTATAGTGTTTGTTTCATGTTTGAGAGATGAACTTTTCAAAATTTTGTGTTACACAGTAACAATCCTTCCTTCAAGGGATCATAAATTTTCCAAAATCAATGCATTACTAAAAGGCTATCTTGAACTTTGACATAGAACTTCCATAATCCTAGTTAAGTATATTTATAATCTGAGCATCCATAACAATAAGATATTAACAGCTTAACAATTCAGAATGCAAAAGATTATTCGTGGAATTCATTTCTTTCAACACAAAGGCCAATCCTTTAGTTATGCTTCCGCACTAAATGACTTGTAAGTTTGGTGTCATATTATTTGAATAGTGAAGTTCATGTCCTCTTTATTAAACCATCCTTAACTAGAATAGTTTCTAATGGTTATTTTAAAGAAGAATCAGTCATCATTAAGAATTGCTATATTTGGGGCCACCATCATTGTTACAAAAATAAGTTACTTGATGATCCGTACTGCTCCAACTGAGAGTGACAACGAGTGCATGGTATCACCAATGTGAATGTTATAGAATTCTTTGAATTGCAAACCTATCCACTCCACTTAAGAACACGTGGATTTTAATCCTATTCTTTATTGTGCTTTTCTTATATTGTCCACAGGCTCTATAGGAAGCTAGGAAGCTAATTGTTTCGTAAGCATTTGACAACTCCCAAGGGAAATAGAATAAAACTTGAACCAATTGAAGCAACACCAAACCATTTCGAGGAATTCAGACAAGTAATGAAGACCATCACAATAAATTAGGGCTAGCCCCTAAAACATTTAATAGACAATCAAGTTTGGATTAAAAGTTTCCCAAATGCAGACTTAATACTAATAATCCCAAATGCCTCATTGAACATAGATAAACCATTCAAGAATTGCTATGTACTTCCACAGCCCATTTGAGACCACAAAAATGAACATCGTATGATTATGTTTTTATCATGTATAAAAACAAATCAAGCAATATTTTAGAAAATGCAAAGATTGAGATTCAAAAGAATAGACATAATAAAAATCCAAAATAACTACAATTATTTAATTATTGTACAATTATATATAGTTTTAAAAGACTACTACCTTTTATTGTTTTATGAAAACGTAAAGGCTGTAACGAGACATATTTATATATTAATTTATGTTGCCTAAACACTCATCGTGATTACATTAATCACAGTGTAAGGATTCACTGGCAGTACTACTAATTAATTAGATAGTTAGTGGACTTAACTGTTTATGTCCCACAAAACAAACCCATCCATACGAAAGTATACATCAATGATCAATCCATTTACCGGCTGTACAACAGAAAACGTCTATACAGCAGGCTTAATAGTATCATTCCCATCAAAATTAAGCTATACAAGCTTCAAATTAATCAACTGATTCCACCACTGGAGGAGGACGTGCTCTCCAAAAAGCCATTATCTTAAAAATTCAGCCATAAAGAGACAAAACTATCCGTCCAATTTTATTGAATTATTAATATATAGAGCCAAGAGAACAAACTTGTGCAGAACCTGAAGCAGGGATTCCACTGAATAAATTTTAAGCAGAGAGTTCAGAACTTCAGCACCGTATCCAGCACTCTGCCGTCTCGAGTACAAAAGCAGGCACTAGTCATATCAACCAACCAGAACTAAGAATTCGAGCTTACAAGTTGCAAACAATGTTGTGAATACTGTATTAAATTTGGTACCAGATTAAGTTCTGATACGATACTGTATCGGTACCGATCAATATCGAATACCGTACCAGACAATTTTTTATATTTATAAAATAATTCCTGAAATTTTTAAAATTTACAAAATAATCCACTGATATATTGTACAGTTATATACTATACAGTTTACTGTTTACAAGTTTACATCAACCCTATTTTTAAAAATCATAATCATAAATAATAATCACAATTAATAATTTAATAAAAAATGACAATAATTTTTAAATATTTCAATTACCACTTTCAATTTTTTCATTACCAAATTAAAATCCCAATTACCAATTTATCACCTAAATCAACTACCACTTTCAAT
>JANQAP020000181.1:3386733-3400400 GCA_026874005.2 Erythroxylum coriaceum
TAATTCCATTTTCCTTCAACTTTTTTCTTAATTAAAAATCTAATAGTGAATAATAATCAATAGAAAAAACTCAACCTTGAGCTCGGATTCAAGCTCCTCCTGCTAGTGTCCAGTAGCAATAGGCATCACATCCTCAACTCTTTTCTTCACTGTAATCCAAACATTTCCTCATCAAAATCGAATCCATTAGACAAACAACAAGAAATACTACTAGCAAAAGATCTGAAACAGGAGTTTCATAGTACCATAGTTGTCACTGAAGTATCGATTAAAGAGAGAAGCAGAAGGCGAAGGAGAAACGCTAGATCGAACGAAGGAGGCGGTGGAGGAGGTAGATCGGGTAGCGGTGGTGGAGACGGCAACGAGAGTTTTGAGCTGTGAAGCGGCAACTCTCCTCCACATTGTAGCGATTAGCTTTTTTAGAAAATAGAAAGATGCAAAGAAAAGCTTGAACGTCTAAGATTCGAACAGAGAGACGCAAGAAGAGAGCCCAGAAAGGAAGAAGACGCTAGAGAAAACTAGAGCTGAGACCGTCAAAGAGGAAAGAGTAAAGAGGGTAAATTCGACATTAAAATAAAAAATATCAACTGATTGTGTTAAAACGCTCCTCTAGGGGAGCTTCTTCAAATCAGTTGATTGGGTTGAATCAGCAACCTAACCAGCTGATAACCAAACAACTCAAATAGCTTTTTTATAAAGTCAATAAGCTGAGTTTAGTTAATCAACTATTTTTTTGGTTGATCAGCCAACAACCAAACGAGGCCAAAGTTAGGACGTGGGCCTAACAAGCAAAATTGAACTCCGTTTACAAAACTGAGATAGTGGGTCCCACAAGATAAAACCGAGGTAGTGGGCCCCGCAGGTGTAACTGGAACAATGGGCTCCATTTAGACTCACAATAAAATCTAATTTACTTTCTGATGTGGAGGATCCATCTTAATAGTAACCATAGAGCATACGGTAAATTAGACCAACAAGAGAAGCTCTAATATCAGTTTGTTAGGAAAAATGCCCTCGGATCGGATCCTGGTTGAATTTAATAGTTCGAAAAATAGTAACAAAAATAGAGAAATGCAAAATAAAATGGGACAGGATACAAAGATTTACGTGATTCGGTCAATGTGACTTCCGCCCACGGCCGAAGAATGAGCCAAATTCACTAATATTTGAAAAACATACAATAATTACAGAAGGCTGGAACAAGAAGCCTTTTAATCAGAAAATTCCCAAAAGGAATTTAAAAAAAAGGACGAGTGTTGCAAGAGATGGTTTTGAAAGAAGGAAATTGTGCAAAAAGAGCTTCTACAAACTTCCCTATTTATAGGGAAGATTCTAAGCATTCGTCTAAGGCTTCCGTTAATTTCGCCACAAATCTTCAGCAATGTTAAACATGAATTTGGCTAGCCAAAAAATTTCCAAATCGTGCAGACAATTTCTGCTACAAGCCAAATATTGGAGCACACATTTATTGACCGATAAAATGTGAAACAATTAATTTGGAGGAGGCCAACATCATTTGCTCACCAAACACATTGACTTGGATGCTTTTGAGGGACCAAGGCACCCTAACTTTTCAACAGGGGGTTAATGGGTTTATTTATTCTCCAAACTCAAGGAACAAGTAAACCCCTGGATTATATATTTTGTATGTTTTCTTCAATCAAACAAAATAATAACTTATTACTAGGAATAGATTAAGAATATAATATTTATTTCAGTAAATCAAACACCCTAAAGATTTCTAACTGAAATATCGATTCCCCTTTGGACTTCGAAAATTTCTACTCCAACGACACTTTCCTCCATGATGTTTATCATTCAAAATGGCTTCATAAAAAGTTGCTTCTTTTGGTTTCCAAGGACTTCATAATCTCCTTATCCACATGATTATCCAAACCAAGTCCAAATTTAATGACTTTGCACCCCCAAAGGCGTCTTTGTTATCACTTGTTATCTAAAGAAACTCAATTCGCACTCTATCCAATCTTTGCCTCTTCCCTCTTTCAAGCCATTAATAGCCCCTTCAACCATCACATATTTTGTTAACATTTTTCACAAAATCTGTTTAGGCTATGTTTTGTAGGGCGGTTAGGAATATAATGTAATGGAATGTAATATTATTCTATTATTTGGGAATAGGTTTACAACGAAATAGAATATGATAGAAAGAGAGAATTTTACATTACATCATATTCCATCTTACACGGTAAAAATGAGTTATTTTCGATTTTGAGGGTTTAGGGTGGAATGTAAAATGATAAATATATAATACTTAATATACCTTCAATAATTTTTTATAATACCAATTACACCCTCAATCCTAATAACAAGTAAGAAGACAATACATCTCATTATTTTTATCAAGGGTAGAATAGTCATTCATTATTATTATATATACATTACATTTTATTCCATCCATCTTCCAAACAACATTTCACTATATTACATTATAAACTCTTTCATCTCTTCTAAACAATAATTTTTTAATATTATATTTATATATATTCCATTTCATTATAAACTATTCTATTATATTACATTCTATTTTGTCAAAAATCTTATGTCCAACGAAACATATCCTTGGGGATGTTAGATTTTGTTTGAGAAGAGGAGACAAAATTTTTAAATATTTATTAAACATTTAAATGGTCTGAGTAAAAATTAAAGTTTAACAATTATTTTGACCACTGAAAAGGTTATATGTTTACGTGTTAACTTGCTCCAGCCAAAGGACACTCCGAGAGGTTCAGAACCGGCGAGTGCTTGTCTTCTGACGCAACATGGGATTGCACTACTTTTCTATTTTGTTCTGTCTGGTCGGGAGCTGAAGTTCCTTGTTTTTCCAGCAAAGAACTCTCCTTTTCCTCAGTAAACCTCAAAAAAATGCAGAGGCTTTTGTCTCTCAAACTCACCTCATCAAACCTCTCCAGAAAATTCACACAAAATACCAACACTCAATTTCTTCAGTCCCACCATTCCGAGTACACTTCTCTTACCAAAATTAAACATCAAAGTTCTCAATGCCACACTGTTGGCTGTTCTCTGACAAGTCCAACCCACCGTTTCTATTCATTTCTATCATCAAACAGTTCTTTTTCAAGGAAATTTCACAGCTTTCCTCCAATCCAGTTGCGTTTAAAGCTTTTTCTATCAAATTCGTCAAAAACGCATTTTGGGATCTTTAACAGAAGCGTAACAGATTGCAAAGTCGGGTTCTATAGAGTACGGTTCCCTAGAGGGTATTCTTTTGGTTCTTACGGGCGCCACTGGTAAGATTCTTAATTGTGCTTTTGGGTTTCTTTGGTGACTAAGAATCATTATAAATCCGCAATTTTCACCATACTTGTTTTGGGTGGAGTAATTTTGTAGTTGACTATGGAAATATAACAGTTTTTTTTTTTAAAAATCATACCAATTTGCAGAATTCCTGCTGCTAATTGTGTTTTCTTTTTGTTCTATTCCCTTGTTTGTGTTGCGATTGTGAGTTTCTTGCGTAATAGACTCGTGAGATTAATTTTAAGTCCAATGTAGCAAAGAGGGAAAAGATGCAGGGTCTCAATGATGTGAATAACAAAATGATGATTCCTTTTTGACCTGTAAACCGTCTGCTACTTTCATGACTTTCAATTTCCAAAGTCCCTCATTTGCAAATCAGGAGTCGCTAATTTTAGCCTGTAACTATTGTGTAAGAAGCAATCTTTTCTCCCTCTTATTATGAAATCATCACTTTTACATTGTTTATATGTAAGTGAATAGAAAATGAGCTAAAGCTAAATTAAGCTAATTAATTAACAGATTAACAGGAAAGAGAAGATAACTATCTGACTTACACTAACTAACTAAAGCCAATAATTTAGCTAGTGAACTTTTAACTTAACATTGCGCTTAGTCTTTTTGGTGTTCTTGGATGGCTTTTATTGTGCTCACCACATTTGAGGTTTCCAGTTACTTCTCAGGTTACACCCTCCCTTTATGATGTCACTGAGTCATAGAAATTTTCATCCGTTTCCCTGCTCATTGTTTTCCTTCATTCAAAAAGGAGGCCGCTTTGCCTAAAATTGGTTTCGCCAAACCCAAGACTCCAATACAGTTGTTGAGTTTCTGTATCATAACTTCTACAAAACCTTTTGCCTCACAAATTTCTAACAAATTGCATTTCTGCTACATAGTGTCTTGTTTGGTCTTCTTGCATTTTGTTTGAATACACTGCAAGGGATTGATTGAAGGCATAACTTGTACATGGACCACAATATAATTTCATTCAATGGTTTCTCTTCTGCTCATTGCAGGAGATCATGGTTTAATCAACTGAGATCTAATGATGTGGTTTTGGGACTGATCATAGCTAATGTTGCAGTTTTTTTGTTATGGCGCATAGCAGATCAAAGGTTTATGATGCGTAACTTTATGGTGGGTTCCTGAATTTTTTATTACTAGCTGATACTACATAGAAACTTTATATGCTGGAACCCCATTAAGATGCATTCTCCAATATGGACCAATACTTAAGAAACGCATTTTGGTAGTGCTACCTCCTAATGACATGATCAAGATTTGATGGTCTGGGATCCTTACTTTTATCCTGGAAGCAGAGGCTCATTATCTAGTTGCTAGTTGCCTTTACAGTAGAGTATTAAAGGCTTTTAGGGTTGACAATTTAGCCTTTTTGAAATTGCATCACACTTATTTGCAGCTTTTTATTTAACTTATTTGATGTGCACTGAGCAGATATCTTTGGACAACATCAAAAGTGGACATTTTCACACGCTAATTACTTCTGCATTCAGCCATGTTGATGTTGAGCACATCATATCTAACATGGTTGGACTTTACTTCTTCGGTACAAATGTAGGACTTCATATCTTTGAATCTTTTGGTTAGGATGTTAATATATATGCGCTTGTGTGTGTGTGTGTTTGTTTGTAACATTTATACTTAAACAAAGTTTTTTACGTTTCTATATGTTACTTCAGTAATCTGCTTTTGTTGACTTGGTTATTAAATGGTAACCTGATGGCAATAATTTGCATGTGGTAGAGAACCATTTTGCTTCATTATATCTTTTATTCAAAATACAGTCTGAAATGTGCTGAAGAGATAATGAAAGAGGATACTAGTTTTTCTTTGATAATCAAATTGGCCAACTTGCATGCTATTTAGTGTTCATGTTGCCCATTGTTGAATTAAGTTAAATGCTATGGTTAGAATCATTCTTGATTTACTAAATCCAAAACGATTTTAGAATCCAATATTATTATGTATATTAACTTATATGTACATTATTCGTCCTTTTAAATAGGGTTGATTGTATTATGTAACATACACTCCATAAGATAAGAAACATGTAGTCTTTAGGTTGTTGTGTATGTGGACATAGGCCTATTTGGTTGCCACTTAAGCCTTGTAACCGTTTTTCTCTTTCTTTCCGTTGATTTCATACTTTAACATGGTATCAAAGTAAATCTCATGAGTCAAATGTGTTCTTGTGTGAGTCACCTATGTCTTTATTTAGACTTTTGTAAGTTCAAGACTTTACCAATTAGAAGCGTTGTTCATTTGGTGAATTTGTTTCCAAGTGAGATGATATTGTTATTGTTGGTTTGGTGAATCTCTTCTCAAGCAAGAAGAGTTTTGATTGTTGGTTCAATGAATATCTTCCCAGGCGAGAAGAGTTTTTTGTTATTGGTTCAGTGGCTCTCTTCCTAAATGAGAAGACTGTTGTTGGCTGGGTGAATTTGTTCACCAGTGAGAAAATTTTGATATTATTTGTTTCTTTTTATTTATAACAAGTTGAAGCATTTATACTCCAACTTGAGGAGGAGTGTTAGAATATTAGAGATTGTAATTATTCTTGATTTACTATTAATTTTAGAATATGATATTATATTGTAAATAAAAAATACTATTACTTAATATAAAATATCATTCCTCCTTATAAATTGGTCTTCTTGTATTATGTAACATGCATACATATTAATAAGAAACATGTAGCCTTATGGTTGTTATGTCCGTGGACGTAGGTATTTATGGTCAATCTTGTAAATACATTGTCTAATTTTCTCTCCTGTATTCTTTCTTTATTTTAATATTTAAACAGTTAAGCTTGGTAGTGCCCTATTCCATTGTAAGTTGAGATGTGTCACGGTTAGAAATATTGGCTCTGATGTAGCTTATTTGGTAGGTAGATCTACACTCAACAATATCTATTCTTTACAAGATTTGATGAGAAATGAATATTTACATGTGATAGCTCCATTATGTTTTGAAAATGATCCTAAATTCATCGTGAAGTTCCTTGTGAAGTTTTGAAGTAGGTAAGTGTCTTAATAAAATGTTAGATGCTCAGATCATCCTGTCATGTCTCCTTTATTTATTCCTCATCTCCAAACAAAGCTCCAGACTTATGTATCTGCAAAAAATAAGTATATTGAATAATTTAGAGAAACATTATTTCTAGTCTTGCAGTTGGATATTGATTGCACTTGAACAATGCATTCTGAATGTTCTTGTAAGTTGTGCTACTTCACTAGCTTTCTAGTTTAGCGGATGTGTTCATGAAGTTGATTCAACTTTGTATAAAACACGACCATCTAACTTTATTTCTGCTCAATCATCCAATATAATGAATGAATGACTGAAAAAGATTAGGTTTTCCTGCTATAGAAGGTTTTTACAGCGATATATGCTAGATCCTGCTGCTTGATACTTGTCTTTTCCAAATTTTTCTGTGAATTACATGCACTTCCTAAGAGACATGAAGTTGATATAGTTTCACCTATATTCTTATATATGTGGTGTGTGCCTGTGAATTATCTACTGTTCATTGGTCTTATGGTTTCCAGTAGCTGATTCCATGTGGTGTTTCTGCAGATTGCAAGAAATTTTGGACCTGAATATTTACTGAAATTGTATCTAGCGGGAGCAATTGGTGGTTCAGTGTTCTATTTGGTGCACCATGCCTTCATGGCTGCATCATCAAAGGTATAAGGGTATCTATCTGGTGCATGTTGCTTGAATTATTCATTTGTGTATGCCATATAAGTCCTAGAAATTTTCTAATGGAGTTTGAACTCAAACTTGACTCTTTGTTCACATTTTGCTATTTACAGGGACAAGGAATGTGGACTAGAGACCCCTCAAGGACTCCAGGATTGGTATATTTGTGACAGATCTTTTACATTAAACTAATTTTTCTTTGAAGTTTTTCTTTTCCGTTCACCTCCATACGGCAGTTCGAAACGTGAATTCTAAGTTCTATCTTTGATCTGTTTTCGATAATGGAAGACAAGAAATTGATAGCAAATTTGAACCGTGTTTATGATATTGTATGAAATCATAATAGTTTTAATGCCAACCCCCTTATGGTCTTTGAAATTGTTCAAGTTTTTCCTGCAATGGGATGTATGAACGGTTAGTGTTGTTATATCTGACAATCATTTGCTAACAAGTGTTGTTTAGGGAGCTAGTGGGGCTGTCAATGCTATCATGTTGCTTGATATATTCTTGAATCCAGGAGCTACTTTGTACTTTGACTTTATCATACCTGTTCCTGCCATGTTATTGGTAAAGCTCTTGTAACCAATCAATGATTATTATTTTGTGTCCAGTCTGATATGGTTACATTGCTACCTTTTCTGATCTTTTAGGGGATCTTTTTAATTGGAAAGGATATCTTGAGGATAATAGAGGTCTGTGTTTTCTCCTGGAGCTTTTAAACCTTCCTTTTGAAATTAGTTTGCTTTGCCCTTTGTGGTTAAAATGACTCCCTTTTAAGCAACCTGTATGTTGCCGTGATTGGTATCAATTTCTATTGCAGGGAAATAGTAACATATCAGGATCTGCGCATTTGGGGGGTGCTGCAGTTGCTGCCATAGCATGGAAACGAATCAGGAAGGGACGTTTCTGAGTTCTCAACTGAACTGGTTAACCTTATTGATGGTTATTGATATGAACTTCTCTTGAAATGAGATTCATTGAGGCAGAGGATGTTCAACCAATTAGGCTTGTGGTAAAACTATAGGTTGACCGTTGATTAGTAGTTATGGTGTATTGAATGTTACTTTCATTGTTCTTAATCAGGTCGTCTGTCCTGTACTTCATAACCGTTAGTATACATGCATTGATGGGAGGTAATGGAGAGTTCTTAAGACTCGAATTTGTGCAAGAAAGCAATGATTTTTTCCCGTTCTCATTTGTAAAGCCAGCACTTTTTGAAGCTTGTGTTAGCGTTGGAATGACCTAGGAGACAGCTATTCTGTTCTACCATATTTGATATTACAACCTTGGTTTTAATTTGGGGAGTTGCATCAAATTTGTTTTTCCTGGTCTTCTTGCCTAACGTACCAAATCTGTTATTAGTCTGCTATGTTTTGCTCAAAAGTCGCAAAGAAAAGCAGTTTCATCTGTAATTACTACTAGCCAGTAACCAGGAATTACTTGAGAGAGAGGCATGGAATCTTGTCAGAGATACGATTCAACCAATTAAAATTTAGCTTATTTTCAGATGCCTTCATTAATAGAGACATGGCAGCTGTCTCTATTTCCATCTCCAACTGCTTGGAAAATATCAAGTGATCAGATTGCATTCAAGAGTCACTTTCCTAAAAGATTGGCCATGTCCATTGCAAAAAGTATTTATTCCTTCCATCTAGAGCATAGGGACCTTACTGGCTGGGCCAGCGAAACTTTTAATGAAGACCCTTTTGAGCAGAAACTTTAAAACAATCTCCAAAAATGGTTTGCAGTGGAGCATGAAGCCTACTGGTGCTAGCCACCCGTAACCTTCCGTAGCCTTAAGGCTTAATTCCACGGTTTTAGTTTCCATGTGAAGCCAACACAATTCAAACAGAGTAAAGCCAACACAATTGAAACAGACTGTCATATCTGTTAATCACTTTGATACCTAGTATTACCTACTACCACTGTTTGCACTGTCTTCATAGCAAAATGAAAGGTCTGTAAAGACTTTTGTTTTGGTACAAAGACTTGAGTTATTTACGTACCCTTGTTTTAGATTATATGTGGTAATAATTTTTATTTTTTAATACTTGATCTGACGTGGACATCAGACAAGACCATTAGTCATGTGCCACGAGTTCACCCGGTCCCCTCGTTTATTCTACTTCAACCCATCAGTTCAGATACATCAGAATGCGAGTCTTCTGTCTCATCGACGCGTCACTTCTCCTAATCTCTTCATAATCTCTCTCTCTCTCTAATTAACAATAGTAACACGATTGTTTAGGCCCTTTCCGTCTCCTTTTGCATGGAGCTTACATTATAAACAAAAGATCTAGAACCAAAACTTAAACTCCCCAGAAATCCCATTCTTTTGATTCCATTGCCTTTCCCAGACAAAACTTCACTTTCTCACCACTAAAAACTATTCCAGAAAATGAGATGGGAAAGGTTCCATCCTTCTCAGGATATAAATGGGCCGGGAAAAAGGTGGGGACACACTTGCAATTCCATTAAAGGTGGGAGATTTCTATATGTTTTTGGTGGCTATGGCCAAGATAACTGCCAGACCAACCAAGTTCATGTTTTTGACACGGGTAGGTCTTCACTTTTGTTACTCTTTAGTTACTCTGTATATGCATTATGGGTAATGTCTCTTCTTGGATAAAGTTTTTATTTCTTTTCTCTGGAATGCTCTGTTTTAATTTTGTGATGAGTAAGGTGGTATTGATATACATTCCTAGGGTTCTTGTGGATTTTTATTGTGTGTCATAATACGAGATATTTCTTTCTGTTGATTAGATTTGGTTCTGAAATAAAACTCAGATGTCTGCCCCTTCTCTTCGTTTTTGCTTTGGCTATATGTTTCTGCCCTGTACGTATCCTTCAGCTTGTTTCTTGACAGATTCGTTCTATGGGATTCACCATTGGTAATTTGGTTGACTATTAAGTTTCGGCATTAATGCTTCATTTGGCTTCTTGTTCATTATTCAATTATAGCATTTATGGTACACTGTGGAGCTAAAAGTATTTGCACGAGGTTGTTTTTTTCCTTTATTTCTCACTTTCCTGAACTGACCCTTTTTTGTTCACTCTGCTCTGTGCCTGTTGCCCTACCCGCATGGCTTGAAATTTGATTCACAATTTCCTTTTCCAGGGTAATGAATATATGTGTACACTGCTTTTTTGGTTTTTCAATTCCGCCTATAAATTTTAGTATATTGCTCTTATTAAACTTCGTAGCATTAGCTGCTTATGACATTTTTCATCTCTTACTGGAGGGGTTCAGAGTTATCCTAGCGAAAAATTCTCCACGTGGAATTGATTGCCCGGAATCTTCATATGAAGTTTTTGTTTATGTTCGTATGCTGGGTTGACTTGCAGCTAAGCAGGTTTGGAGCCAGCCACTCATAAATGGTACGCCGCCCACTCCAAGGGACAGTCACAGTTGTACAACTATTGGAGACAATCTGTTTGTTTTTGGGGGTACTGATGGGAGAAACCCTCTCAAGGATCTGCATATATTGGACACCTGTGAGGAACCATCTTCATAATTTCTCCTTTGACATTGACTTTATGGATGTTTTAATATTGTAGAATCCTAATAACTCTTATTGATGCCAGCAACTCCTGGGAGTTATGCGAATTATCTTGTTTACATCTTCATTTGTCTTATGTTATTTTAGCATCGCATACATGGATATACCCAACTGTAAGAGGCGATGGACCAGAGGCACGGGAGGGTCATAGTGCAGCCCTTGTTGGTAAACGTCTCTTCATATTTGGAGGCTGTGGGAAATCATCGGACAATAACGTTGAAGTGTATTACAATGACCTTTACATATTGAATACTGGTAACTTCATCTATGACATTCAAAACTTCAACTATATGCCTCATAATTGCTTGACTTTCTGGGCATAATTGACTGTGAGTGTTCTGACCTTGCGTTATCATACAGTGCAGTGCCTATGTTTCAAAACTTCACCTGCCTATTTGAGACTTGCTTAATTTCTATTTTCTAGCCATAACTGGCTGCAGTTATTGTTACTTTGTAGTACCTTGCGGTGGGCACCTCAAAACTTTATCTGCATATTTGATAGTTGCTAAACTTTCTGGCCATAATCAGTTGTGACCATTCTGGTCTCACATTAGTATATAGGGTCCCAAATCGGTGCACAGAGCCCTCCACCCAAACCTTCCTTACTTTATTGAAATTTGTTGTAAGGGATGTCACTCCATCATTGCTTTTTATGGTTTTTAATTTTTCTGTTGCACTAGCTGTTAGATTTTGGAACAAAATAAATATTTAAAGTGCATTTCTTTTTTCCACTGTTTTTTTTCTTCTGTAGAGACCTTTGTATGGAAACATGCAACAACATCAGGCACTCCACCTTCTGCACGTGATAGCCATAGTTGCTCATCTTGGAAGAATAAAGTCATCGTGATCGGTGGTGAAAATGAAAATGACTATTATATGTCTGATGTGCACGTTTTAGATGCAGGTTTGTTCAATCTTATAGCAACAGTATGAACACGATGTTGCTTCAGATATACTCACATGCACAAACCATACATGTGCACTTTACACATCCACTTCCTGTCATTTGCATGCAACCATACTGAATGGTTCAATGCAAGTAAAAGAGTTTGTTCACAAGAAGGATTTATGTCTGCCTATTCTATCACATTTACCAATTTTATATTGAAGTTTCTTCTATTTAAACTCTTTTTCCTTGATCGTTTTAGAAACTCTTGTTTGGAAGGAGCTGAGCACATCTGGTCAAAGCATGACACCGCGAGCTGGCCATGCTACTATTCCTTTTGGAAAGAATTTATTTGTTTTTGGGGGATTTTCAGATGCACAAAATTTGTATGACGATCTATTTATGCTTGATGTAGGTACGAATCTGTAGATTTGCAAAATTATTTTAAAGGCAATCCAAAAAATTTACAGAGTTCTTTCTTCTGATTCAAAAAACAGAAATTATTTCATTTCATAGACTGTAAGCCTCATTAACTAAATATATGTCGTATTAGAATCTTTGGCAGCTTGTAGGTATTGTTAAAATATCTGAAATGCTGTCCAATAGGACTATATTTTGTCAATTCATTTGTTCACGTAGTTCTTTCTTCTCATTCAAAAATCAGAAAAGATTTCATTTCAAGATTGTAAGCCTCATTGACTAATATATGCCATATTAGAATCTTTAACAGCTTTTAGGTATTGTTAAAATATGTGAAATGCTCTCCGACTATATTTTGTCAATTCATTATTTGGCTTGTCACTCTAAATTATATCATACTTGATAAGCTTATCGGTTCTTTCCAAAAGATTATAGTTTAGTGAACTTAATTCCTTTAGTTGATGCCATAGGCTCCAATTTTTGTTTTATCTTTCCTAAAATATCTCTTAGAATTGCATGTCTTTTTCATTTTAATGGTATACACCATAACTATCCTTTGGATGGATTCCTTTAAAATGCTCCAACTGTTTCATTGCTGTAGGGTCAGCGTGTTTTAGTGCCTCCAAAGGCAGGATCTACACATAACTAATCTTCGACGACTTGAAAACTAGCTATTAATATTTATTATGCTAAGTAAAAAAATTAATAGCTTACAAGGTGAAGAACAAAGATACAAGTTTGGTAGTGCGTAGTATCCTCAAAAGTGATAAGAATTAATTAATAGCAGAGAACATTTTTTTACAAGTAAAAAAGAATTTGTAGTTTCTAGTAATTAAAGACATGGATAGTTTAACAAATTGTTATTAGAATCAATTTAACACTGTCATATTAAAAGATGTATACTAATTAAAAGAGTTCAATTCGATTCTTTCACTCTATGAAATATACCAAACTTAAAGAATAACTAACAAATAATGAACATAGTTCAATTCAATTAATTTCATTCCATTTCTACACCAGAATCCATGTGAAATGTTTATGTTTTTCATATGTTTTTTTTAGGCTACGAATCCATAAACAGTTGGATGCAAATTTTTCTGCAGTGAGAAAATGTTTTTGTGAAACTTGTGAGACATGCTATATATATTTTCATTGGGAATATGTTAAGCTGCTTTTGTCTGTGATTTCTACATCATTCGATAATCACAGTTTTAAATTACTAAATTTCATTTTAACCGGCTTTTCTAAAATTTCATCAATTGTAGGGAGTGGTGTGTGGACCAAGGTGATGACTACAGGAGATGGGCCTTCTGCGAGGTTTTCGATGGCCGGAGACTCTTTGGATCCTTTAAAAGCGGGCATACTTATGTTCATCGGTGGTTGCAATAAGAGTCTTGAGGCACTGGATGATATTTACTACCTTCAAACAGGTTCAATACTTTTGAACATGGTTTCTTGCTTGCTTCTGAGTTATGAATTACTTGTTTGTTTAGACATTTGGAATGAAACTTGATATTTGTATTGTTTTGATGGTATGGTACATCCCCTCTTACAGGAATGAATAGTTTATGTGATGAACGGCCGATTGAAAAGTTATCCTTGAGGAAACAGTTGAAACTGAAATGCCAGGAACAAAATCTTTACACTAATATACATGATAAAGCTTTGGTTACAATTGATACGATGCCAAATTATGCCCAACCAGGTAAGAATGGTTATAATACTATGTGTAGAATGAGAAGAAGTTTTCTGTGTATTGCTTAGAATGATACTACAGGTATTTATACATGAATACATAGGTTTAA
>JANQAP020000181.1:3502520-3522214 GCA_026874005.2 Erythroxylum coriaceum
ATTAATTCATCCATAACATGATGATATCAATTTTCACATCAATTATTGATTGAAAGAATAAAAAATGAAAATTTTATTATATTTATCATTACAAAAGAAATTATTGTAATTTGAACTTGGTAGTTCAAATTTGACTGTTAACTTTTCTCTTCATGTTTTTGTCTTATTGTCCTACTTTCAGGATTTTTAAAATGCTATATTGATTTGGAATTAATGTTGATTTCAAAAAATGAGGAGTGAACTTATTAAGATTCTCGAGGTCTAACATTGTCCAACTATCCAGAGTTGTAACAACTTGAAGGGATACATTCATTTTGCACTATATAGCAACTATGTATCAAATTTCATTTTTTGTTCAATTTTATGGAAGTTGAACTAGTTTGTCAAAGCCATCTATGACTTTGATACTTATGACTTCGTGTGTAAATTAGCAATTTAATTTGTGGAGAGCTGGGCTTTTGATGTAAAAAACTCGAGTCATTATGGCTTTAAGTATAATTGACAACAATGTTAGATGTTTCCTTTACATATCCAACTTTTAACTAATGTTTTACTTATTATTAGTTCATTTTTCTAAAATTATTTCACTTTTAAACGTAAGTTTTAAGTGGTGAGGGTTAGTATACAGATATTATATGCTGAAAACATATTTCATTATATATATATATATGTAAGAATAAATTACATTTTTTCCTGTACTAATTTGATGTTGGTCCTTTATGTGACATTCTTTATAGTTTTAATACTTATCTATCATAATCATAGATCGAGAATTTGAGATATCCAAATTTCACTTACTTGCCTTTTTTGAGGACACGTTCTTCAGATCTTTTCTTATAGGAAATTCGTCTACACTATTGGAGAATAGAATTAACTAATTTCAGCAGATAATTCAAGTGATTAAGGAGCTTAATTCCATATCATAAAGTGATATTCAAATGTTTTTATACAGTGGTTACTATTAGTTCATAGTAACATCAATAAAGGAAGTGAATTAAATGTTTACGATTTTAAAATAATTTCACATAAAAAATAATTTGAAAATTTAAAAAGTGATATATCAATCGATATATAATGTTGTTAAACTAGAGATAATAACTAATTAAGATCAAAGCATTCTAAATCTTTTCAAGTCAGTAATATTACAGTCTCAACAAATATAGTTACTTTTGATCAATCGATTAAGTCTGGTCGGTACAAAATCACCTATAACTTTACTAAAAGTTTCTAGGGTAGGCTTGTTAAACCAAACCCTTAAGTTAGAGAATATATCGTCTGTTCCCACTATCCTAATCCAACTTTGTTCCAAGCCCTTACATCCATCCATTGCAATAAATAAATGAGAATTGAATATATGAGATAGTTTGGGCACATAATGGAACAAAATAGAGGGAACAGAAGATCTATTCCCCTTAATTAACCAAACTTCACTTTTGAAATTTCTTTAAGTGATCAATTTTTCAATACTTCCAAGTTTTGCAAAAGAATCAAAATTTCCCATTTTAATAAATTTTTATTTAAAATCCTTTTAAAAGTTCTCTAAAAATTTAGGGAAGATACAAAAAAAATATGTATTACATGTACGTATAAATAATTATGTAATAATTGAATTCCTAATTCATTAAGATGGACAAAATAAGGTTACAAGAACATTTTCAATATAATTTATTTACTCTTTTTCATTCTTAATTCACTTGACTTGAATTGTCTTAATATTCTTTTAAACTATACTTGATACTTTTACTCTCCTCATTCCACTTCTTATGACTTTACACATATTAGATCCTGTTACTTTTTCTATTAAACTTAAACAATCTTCATCATGTTCAACATTCTTGTTTTAGATACAAAAGGTTTTTCATGACACTTAAAATTTTCACATGATGTCTGAATTTTTTTATATATTAAATTACTAATATTACCAAAAAAAAAAGAATGTTAACAATAATTTATTTTTTGTATTATCAAAACCATATGGTTAGAGGTTACTTATTAATCCAATACTTGCCTTTGTTAATGGTTTTGAGAGAACCAATTTTAGAAAGTACTTTGGACCAGTACTATCTTCTTTCTTGGCCACTTTCTGTACTGAAAACAAACAAGAAAAGGCTTTTGATTTAAGTTGCATATTTTTCACTAGGCTGGCATAGTATCATAACCACGTATTTTGATACAATTACATCACAATGCTTAGGTTGTGAAGTGGATATAATATATAAATTCCCCTTTTTGTTGGAAGAAGCAACAGTTTTTCAACTTTTATTCACCACATCTGTAGTAAGATCGCTGATTAATTGCTGCACTGATCCATAGAACAGTGCTCGTCTTTGAATCTGGGGGACCATTTATTTATCTGTAAATGTAGGATGGGAATCAGAAGAGTCTAAAACCCTTTCTCGTGATGCCCACAAGTTTTCTGGTTGCTCACAGAGAGTCAGACTCAGAGATGACTCAAGAAACAGATTTCGAAGCAATTACAAGCCCTAAAACTTCAAAGCAAAAATCTCCTGTTCATTTTATAATTTCTCATATTCCTTGGTTGGATATGCTTTTTGCAGCAGTACTTCTCACCAGAGAGAAAGAGAGACATCTAGTTCTTCTCAGAATCCTCTAAATAACTTCAAACTTGAAGTTCTCATTTTTAAGAAGCCATTAAGGGCACACTGGAGATACCATACATAAGACTTTGTTAGATTAAAAAAACTGCAGGAGGACAAAACAGCTATCTGGGTTTTTCAAGTTTCGACTGTCGACGTGATGAGTGGTGTAATGTTAGGGGTAACAGTGGGGATCAGAAGTCTTCCGACTTCAGATTGTTAGGGTTTGTTTATGGTTCCAATTTAGTAGATAGTAGAGACTATAGTCTAGTCTCTAGAGATTAAAAAGAAAGTAGGGTTCAGCTTTTGACCGTGCATGCAATTGCATATCCTCAATAGAATTCCCGAAGATTCCATTTTCTTGATTGTTAAGGTAACCAAACGATGACTGCCAGAACCCTCTGTCTCTCTTTCACACAGACACATGTGTGTCTATCTAGCTTTCAGGTTTGTTATTCTCTTTTTTGCGATCACTTCCTTTTACTAGTTTAGAGACTTTACCCTTTGTCGGGTTCTAATGATTGTTTTATCTATCCTTTCCATGTGCATATGGAACTTTTAAGTGAAATCAGGAAATGAAATGTACTACTGCTAGTCTTTCTTTATATTAACTGATTTGTATGTTAATTTCCTCAAACAGTCAGTTGTACTGAAAATAATCTAATTTGTTTTTTGAACCCCTTAAGCACTAGGGCTTAACGCAGTTGATGCTGGGTGACTCTACGAACATGGTGAAGAGACTTCATCAGTCAATTCAGTCCTACTTTTGTAGGAAAGTTTCCTAAATCAGCAAATCTATGCTCTATGAAGTTATATATCTGAAGGGAAAAATAAATGGATCAGATCATCAACTTGGCAACCCTAGAGATATGAATACAAGCATATCATTTACCATCTGACCATCAAATAGCAGACAAACAAGAAACCATAACTTATCAATGACTTAACTAATTGAAAATTACTTGCTGTGATGTTAACTCGGACTTCGGCTGTAAAAAATCTCTCCGCCATACGTGGGAGAGTGGTCCTAAGTTCTTCTGACCGTAGATGCTTTGAAGACCCTATGCATATTGGTCCCTCCTCTACAAGGCAGCTTCCATCTATCCTCTAATCCAGCTTATCAAACTTCAGCAGCATACACCACACCTTTTTAAGCCCACTTGATCAGGACTTGTTTAATTCTAGTACAAGTCATCACAACCTTACTTGCCTTGAGAACCATTTTTTTTTGTGCACTTTCTGCGTCGATGCTTATAGTGCCTTTACATGCATCATAAGCTCGTGTGAAGGGAAGGCAAAGATCCAAAATTCAAACTCGCAACTAGTCTTGGTACAAATTCTAAATGCAGAAGCAGAAAGATAAAGATCTTCCAACAATAGTAGTTGAATAGCGTTCTACCTTTTTATTTCTGCTAGGCTTGGCGTGCATTATAAAAGCTATCTGTTATTTTCAACAAAGCATAAGGCCTTGGTCTCTTTTTCTAAAATGTGTTGAATGGTCCCCATGTAAATAAACCATCTACCTAATGTACTATGACCAATTGATATGTAAATTTGGTTACACTATTAAGCCAGTGATTGGTCAGTATGTGGTATGAACAGCTTGATCAAATTCCAATTGCTCGTTTTTATTGACGTGTTATAACACTCGTTGAACATATGGTCGTGCCTACGCCATACCTTTTTCTCTTTATTCCAAATAACGGAGCTGCGTTTAATTCCAGCATCTTTCCTTGAAAATTGAGATTTTTATGACTGATAACTTATTCTTTACCAAGAAATTTGATGTAGACATTCAGAAACCTAAGTTAATCTGAAGACTACATCTAGATAAAAATGGTTTTTGCCTCTTCTCACTGCTAGTTTTCTTCCTGCTTCTTGGCCATGCCGAGTACCCAAGTACCGAAATTTGTCAGCACCAAGAAACCTTCAGCATTCTGGTCTATGTAAGTTGAAATTCATACACGTCATGCATCTCCTTGAAATGGGAAAAATGTTAACCACTTCCAAATTAAGAAGTTAACTCGCGTGTCGAATTCTCTACGAATTCGTGTCTTCTTTCTCTCTCGACTCCAGCTGCATCATGAATTAGATTATTTTCAAGGAATTGTAATTTCAAACTGAACCTAGATTCAGCCAAATTTGAACTCCAGTGGTTCTTCAAAAACCCTTATCTTCATATCTGATTGTTGACTCGTTTGGTCTGCTCATGAGTGCACTGCAATTTGCGCATTTATTGTGAGCTGAGTGTCAGTATTTAGCTTATTGACCTTAGATTAGTTCCATATTCTGCAAGATTGACTTGATAATTGTTTGTTTTCCTCGTGAAATCATTAAGGATCGTTTACAAAAGCAACAAAGACTGCAAATGGCAGTATGGTTTATTAAGGTCCAACCTGAAGCAACAAGAAGTAACCCAATCAAATCATTTTTGTTGCAGCTTTTAACCTGCATCTCAACAATGAAAGCAGTCCTAAGATGATTACAAATTCTAGAGGAAAAGGTTTTCAGGGAAAGCAAGAGGGAGAGGCAGATGACAGCAGATACACCAAGGCTGCATCCACTTCAAGACAATGGTCAGCCTTTAGAAATCCAAGAATTGTACGTGTTTCTCGTGCTTTTGGAGGAAAAGACAGGCATAGCAAGGTTTGCACCATAAGAGGATTGAGGGACAGAAGAATTAGGCTTTCTGTACCAACAGCCATTCAGTTGTATGATCTTCAAGACAAGCTTGGTCTGAGTCAGCCTAGCAAGGTCATAGATTGGTTGCTTGATGCCACAAAAACAGATATCGACAAGCTCCCACCGCTGCAATTGCCACAAGCTTTCGGTCATTTCCACCAGCAGATGCTAAATCCTCACGAATTACGAGCTCCTCATCAGTCTTCTCTCGCTTCTTTCTTTGACATAAATTCGGCATATACTAAGGACGGAGGGTTTCATTCTTTAGGGATAAAGATAAACAATAATCTGGATGGAGAGGATCAGCATACAGTGGACAGATCAAGGTACTGGGATTTTGAAACTTCATTGAAAGGAAAAAGTAAGGAAGTTGAGTCCGCTATTGATCAGAAAGGAAAGTGGATAAAAACAAATGATCAAGAATATCCAGATGGGGCTTGCAGTTACAGTACTGCTGGCCAAGCTCAAAGATTCTTTCCCATATCAGGTCATTCTTCTTTACCTACCTTGCTAAACAATTCGACGCCCATTAACCCCTATTATCATATGGATGCTTCCAACTTATCTTTGTCTCAATTTGGAAGCCATGGATTTGCATCCAAAGCTGAAAATTCCCAGAATAACAATGCTGTTCAAGTGCCACTGCCACTGCCACCGTCACTGTCTCTCTCCTCCGGGTCTCAATTATTTTTAGGTCCACCTGCAACTATGTCATCACTCTTTGCACCTTTTAATCCTTACGGAAACGCTTCCCACGGCAGCTCTAGAGACACCAACCATTTCCAGTTACTAGGCTCTAGTTCCTGGCAGCATGTCTCATCAGGGTCTCGCGCAATGAGCTCATCATCAATGAAACCCTTTTTGTTGAATGTGAATCCAGGGCTCGTCCATTTGCAAACCAGTAATGAAGACCATCGTGATAAAGATAACAACGCTTGAAGTGAGGGCCGCAACATTCTTGCTTCTAAATCCAGAATCTCTCTTAATTGCTTCTTCTGCATGGATTTTCCTATACAAGTAAGATACACTCTATTCTTCTCTTGCATTAGTTTATAAGGAAGTATATGAACAGCAGACACTAATTATATGTATAAGTGAACTAAAGTTTGTATTTAATGTTGTTAATCTTTTGTAGTTTTGATTCATGGGTGTCATAAGTGTTAGTGCGAGTTGCTGTTATAGACTCCCAGTGACAAAGATGGAATTAATTAGTTATGCACATGGATTGTGAATTTGAGACGATTTCAACCATATGAGATCGATTCATAAAATGTAATTTACATCCAGATCGATCAAGTATCCTCTCCTTAATCATGATGTTATTGTTGTGGATGCATTTTCTTACATCCTATGGGCTGCCAATTTGAACTTATTGACAGTTTGAGGATAATATGTATCAATTTGTCTATATATGTATCAGGAAAATGGTGTTTGTCAAGTTTAAAAATGGGATTTATACTATGAGATAATTAATTTTTTGCTAACAACATAGAAAATAAAAGTAAAAAAGATGCATATAGGCTAAAAAACAAAACTAAAAACCATTGAGCAAGTATTATTTACCCTTCCAATATACATGTTCTTAGGTTCGACATTTTAGACTAATGTTAGTTATATTAATTCAAATATTCTTTCCTATTGGAATTAAATTCTATTTTGCATCATGAAGTTAAATTCCAATGATCTTGTTATGCTTTTTGATGTACAAAAAGTTAACATGAATACAAAGAAAAAAATAAAAACTAAAGGTTACTAGTTCAAACTTGAGGAATTAGGTACACTACAACAGAACAAACTTTTAGCGACGAAAAGGACCGTCGCTAAAAGTATTTAAATTGTCTCGCTTCATAGTAAAAATTATTGGCGATGATTTTTAAAATTGTCGTTAAGCCTTTCTTGCTACGAAGGTGAAGCGTAGGAAAAATGTTCTAGCGACGAATATGAAAAAATGTCGCCTATACTTTTTACCTACGAAGATTTGGCGATGATTCTGGCAACGAATTTAGCGACGTTTTTTCATATTCGTCACTAAAACATTTTTCCTACGCTTTATTTTTTCACTACGGAATATTTTATTAGCAATGATTTAAATTCGATGCTAGAATCTTCGCCAAATCCATGTAGGTAAAAAATATAGGTGACTTTTTTCATACTCATCACTAAAACATTTTTCCTAAGTTTCGTCTTCATAGCAAAAAAGCATTAGCAATGATTTTAAAATCATCGTCGATGATTTTAAAAATCATTGCCAATAATTTTTCACTACGACATTATTTGCTACGTTTTTCCACGTAGACAAAATTTTTTAGCTACGTTTTTGTAAACTTAGCCAAAAAACCATTCGCAACATTTTTGGAAATGTAACAAAAAAATTTTATTTACATTTTTTAAAATGTAGCCAAAAATTTTTAGCTACTTTTTTAAAAATGTAGTCAAATTTTTAATATACATTTTAACTAAATGTTATATTATGTTAATTATAATTATGCGACATTTTTATCAATATTTTTGTATATAATATTTCAATTTTTTGTTGTTAATTTATTATACAAAAATATAATAAAATATATAAAATTAGATGCATTGTATATTAAAAATAAAATGTTATTAAATTAGATCATGTACAAAATTTTAATTACAACTTAAAAAATATTTGTATTCAAAATAAAAAATACAAATATTAAAATAATTACTCAACCCGTCTTCTTCTTCACTACTTAGGTAGTCTGGGTCAAGTTATTTTCTTAAATACTTTTCATGCTTGGCCACCTTTTTTTAAGGGACTTGTTTTCCTTTTTAAGACGTTGAACATATGTTGGTCTTGATGAGGATAAAGTAGCTAGCTTAGGGTCAAACCCAAGCTCTTTGATATATCTAGATCGTGTACCAAGCACCTTGCTGCAAATGCTCTCTACATTTGACTCATTTTTGTCAAACATTAATGTTTGCAAAAACTCTCGCATCTTATTCTAAACTTTTTAAAAAAATCAATATTCAATTCAAATATTATTAGTTAGTACTACATAAATAAATAAACTTAAAATTTAAACAAATTTTTATACTTACATAATTATTGTGCGCTTCTTCACACATCCAGCCTTTACCTTCCTTATAGTGTGTCAGTTTATAGAGTGCGATCCTATCACATTCTTCTCTATATAGTTCCTTTTGACTCTGTTTTATAGAGAAAAAAATATAACACAATAAATAATATTGTGTTTATTGATATAATTATAATTTCTAAATAAAAAATTTACATATTCATTTCGCATGACTCCAAATGATTTGGAGACTTTGTTGTGAGAAGTTTTCATTTTTCCTCTATTAATCTTGGTTTTCTCACTCTTTTCTTAAATAAATAAAAGGAATAGTTATTAAATTGTGTAACAAGTTTAATGGAAGCAAATGTGAAGAGAAAAAAAACAAATCTGAACATTAGGAGAGGCCCAATAATCACATAAATTGTTCCAAATTTTTAGAGACATATGTTTCAAAACATATTTCCTTGTCTCCTTATCCGAAGGAGAAGATTTGTAATATTTATGCAACCGATAACGACAATCCTTGGTCCTTTGTTTCATAAGTGAAGTAACACAGTTTGAAACCTCAAGTTTGTCGATATCGACGATGTTTAGCTTCATCTATGAACAACAAGTAAAAGTGAAATTAATCTTTAAAAAAGTAAAACAATATTGCATATAATTAAATAAATTGAAATTTTATCGAAACTTTATCTAAAGCATTATGTAACAAGTTGTCTTCTTTCAATTGTTTGGCATGTTTAAGGTGAGCTAATTCAATTCTAGCAATTACCTTCAACTCATTAGACAATTTTGTCGATTAAACCTTGTCTACAGGATGACCTTACGAGGTATTAATACGTACAAACAACTTTTCGTTCATTGCAACATTCATTCACTGCAACTCACAACCTTTAGTTATACCTCTACATCTTTTTCTTATGGCGGTATTAGAACCTGACAACAAATGAATAATGATGAGAAAATATGCATTAAACATGTAAATATATATTTGAGCATAAGTTTATTTGTACATGTTAATGATTGAAAAACCTACAAATCCCTCTATACTAGTTGAGGTAGATAGAGGTTATTGCTGAATTGGTTCATTAACAGATAAGGTCAATTGTTGTTATTGGCTAGGATCTGATTTATTTGGTTTTTGTTGAGTATGATCTGATTGATGTGGTTGTTGTTTACTAGGGACAACTTCGATACTTGTCACCTTTTTTTCTTTGTTTCTATAAGGTGCTATTATATTGGATATCTATAACTCAAATATTAACATTATGTATAAACAAAAGTCAAAAATCAACAATACGCATAAACAGAACTCAAACATCAACAACCTACAAAAACAAACATAAGTCAAACATCAATATTTCACATAAACATAACTTAAACATCAACATTTCGCATTAACACAACTCAAATATCAACAATATGCATAAACATAACTCAAATATCAACAATTTGCATAAACATAACTCAAAAAACAACATTTCGTATTAACGTAATTCAAACATCAACAATACGGATAACCATAACTCAAACATCAACATTCCGTATTAACATAAGTCAAAATCAACATTCCGCATTAACACAAATGAAATATTAACAATATTCATTAATATAACTCAAACATCAACAATACATTTCAAACAAAATGAACAACATTTTTATTACCTTCATTTGTCATAATCAAGATTTTGAAAATCATCGTCATTCATTACATTGAGATTCTACTCTTCATCACTATTATATTTGGCTGAAGTATCATCATTGTCATATAATTCATCCTCAATATAGTCTTTATCTCTTTCTATGACAAGATTGACTTGTATTTCATCCACTTGTATTATATTAGGATCAACATCTCTCTTATGGAATGATGATATATCTACATCTTCTATTTGTATGGCTCTATGATTCAGCTCTGATAGATCTCTTGATATACTTCATCACCATCTTCACTCATTTGACCATTTTCGCTTTCACAAAAATCGAAGATATTTCAGTGTTAAAACTTTTAAATGAACTTCCAATTGTTACCCAATACAGTATTGTTGAGGTAAAAAACTTGCTTCACTTGACTTGCAAGGACAAAAAGGTCATTATTATGCCATGTCTTACTAACATTAATGCCAATAATATTACCATTCACTTTTATGTCACCAAGATTAAATCATTTGCACTTAAATAGAGCAACATGTTTATCCTTAAAGTAATGCAACTCTATTATTTCTGAGATGACACTATAGAAGTTAATAAAATCGTTGTCGTGACATCCCTTAACTACTTCTAAGTATTCAATGCAACTCTATTATTTCTGAGATGACAATGTAGAAGTTAATAAAATCGTTGTCGTGACATCCCTTAACTACTTCTAAGTATTCAATGGACCATTTCTAATGAGACATCCAACTTTTGTCCATCTAGCTATACAATTAAAAGTAAATAACTGAATTACTAAATGTAACCTCATTTTATATAACATAATGATAAGTCAATACAAGTTACTAGTTCTCGATTAATCAGTACAAGTTTACATACTAAGTTTGAATTCAAACAAACTCTATGGTATGTGACATTGTTAAACCATATGAATCAAAAAAGGGTCTTCTTATTGTGACTCCTAAGCTTATGGAAAATTTCACCAATATGCCTCATAGGAGCTACATCATGGGTTTTTAGCCTATATATTATCCTAGGGGTTTATTATGCCTCAAATCATCTATAATTATACGTGAATTTATTATGTTACTAGTTCTCCATTAATCAGTACAAGTTTATATACTAAGTTTGAATTTAAACAAACACTATAGTACGTGGCATTATTAGACAACATGAATCAAGAAAGAGTCTTTTCACTGTGACTCCTAGGTACATGGAATATTTCACTGATAAACCTCAAGGGAGATGCATCATAGGTTTCCAATCTATATACCATCATAGGAGTTTATTATGCCTCAAATCATCTATAATTATATGTGAATTTTTTATATTACTAGTTCATGATTAATCAATACAAGTTCACATACAAAACCCAAGCTCTCCTTCCATTTACACAAATTCTTCTCCATTCAAGCAGAACAAAAAAAATTGAACAAAAGTTTGATGACTTACTTGGACGAAAGAACAATCGGAGATAATGAACGATGAACGACAGAAGTTAGTGGACTGATTGTGAAATTGGCCCTGGTTTGAATTAATTAAGCCATTAGAAGAAATAAAGAAATAAAAGTTTAAGTAAAGAAAAGTGTTAACCCAATTCCTAAAAATGAACAATGAAAAAGTTTAAGTAAACAATTCAAGTGCTAACTTTTTATAAACTCTTACAATAGTTACAAGAATACAAATTGTTAATAGGTAGTTAATGTCTTAAATCACTAAATTTCACTAGTAAATAAAAGAAACATGTTAAAAGTGAAGCTAAGACACCTCACTCACAAATATTGCAAAGTTTAAGAACGTATTTTAAAGCAACAATTCCCAATAGGATAAGGAAGAAGAAAGCAAATTTAGTTGGATATGGGATTGGATCAAGTTGTCTTGAATTATATCTATAGATAAAGAATTTGTCTATATAAGAAATATGAATGAAGATGTATAGATGAATAAGCTATAAATATTAGTTATGATTAACTATCTAATAAATGAATTATATGAGTAGTTGTAGTGAATATTAAATATATGAATATTATTTTCTAAATTAATGAAAACTAAATTATATTTTATTTACAAGGATAAAATCCTACAATGTTAATGATGCGTAATTAGATTTTTATGCATATTTTTGGCTATAGTGAAAATTTAGGCTTAGAATTCTTTATTGTTTCAATTAAATAAAGACAAAAACTTATTTTTAATTCAAATATTGAAAGTAGTAGCATATAACATATAATTTCATAAAATGTTATTCTAAATATAATAAATGAAATTTTCAAATAACGATGATATTGCACATAGCTTTGATTATATATTACCTAAACAAAAGAGAAATTGTACAGTATATTGTTCACGACATTATTAAAAAAAAGACATTGAATATTAAAATGCTGACAACATTGTATATTAAGATGCCACATTCACTAACATGACTAACTATACAACAATCATTTTAATTTAAACAATCCATGTACTAAAAGAAATGCAGCTATTATAATTTTTCAAAGAAAAAAACAATGGTCATCCTTAATAGAACTTTCATCGAACACTTAGTACGCATCACAAATTCATCTTTAACTAATTTAAAAACCTCAGCCTTTTTCCATTATTCACCAACATTAACATAGAACAACAAATAATGACCCATTAACAACTGAAATAAACGCAAACAACTCAATCCATAGTAACAAAACTGACGAACAGAAAACCATTTAACAACAAAAATGAAGTAGAAAAAATAAACCCAAAAGTAGAGCATGGATAACCAACCTCGACGGACGATTAACCGGAGACGATGGAAGCAGTCGGTGGAATGAAGATGACGAACAATAAAGATGGAAGAAGAAAATGACAAAGAATAAAGGAAGAAGACGAAAACAAAAACAAAAATGAAGCTCTCTTTGTTTTTATGTTAGCCAGTGTATTTTCTCTTGGTTCACCGTCAAAGAAGCAACGTCTTTTCTATTGTGGTCATCTCCTATGTTGTGGTCGTCACTGTCGAAAAAGTGTCATCTCCTGTATTGGTATTGTTAAACTTTTCTACTTTTAAGAACCCTCCTTGTGTTATGCTCTATTTTTCTGTAAGGTTTTGGAGTTTATGTGGGTTTTATGGTATAGGTTTTTGTTTGTGTTTGTGTTTGGAAGATGGTGAATTATGTTTCTGTGTTGATTATGTATAGGTTGACATTTTTTTCCACCTTTCATGCTTCTTTAAGAACATCCTACTAACAGTTTGATGAAAGGTCTGTTAGAGTATTTAACTTATACAAGAGATGACCTTTTCTTTTCGTTGCTAGGATATGTATGGTAAAGTTCTATTCAACTTTTGGTCAGTTCATTCCACCCGTGAGAATTTATGGGATTTGATTACCAAAATAATAGAATTAAACACAATGAATTTTATGTTAAATTCACTTTTCAGAATAAAACTGTTAATATTAATTCATCGTGGAATGTCGACATGGCGACTAGTTTTCAAAGACGGAAGTGAGGTTTGCTAGAAGGAATGTGGCAAAATTCTCCCTGGTGAAGAACAAATCAATGAACAACTAATCTTTTCATCAAAGTCTAATCACCGCTTACCTTCAAAGGCCAATCTTCTTCTTCAAAGTTCATAGTATCATCTGAGTTACCTCTCTTCCTTAATTATATGTATCTCATTTTTTGTTAGGAGGCTATCAAATGAACATTTGATTGTATATACTATGTGTTATGTAAAACTTCCTTAAATCTTCAAGAGAATATAGATGAAAATGGAGGCAGTGGAAATGTCCCAATAGTCGGTACAGGATTAGAAAAATCAATTATTTTGAACAGCCATTGCTTCCAATTACTATGTTTGTTCAATCAGGTAAGCATGTGTTTGAGTTTAGGTTTTTTTATACTTGTAGGCTTAATTAGCTATTTAAGTTCTATACCAATTATTTCTTAGGTGAAACATATCATATAGGTAGTTTATCTAATTCAATGATCCATATATACTACATATAAGGATTCGTTCACTATATCTTCTGCTAGTTTAGTTAAAGCCAAAAAGTTGTTAGAAGAGAGTGTCAATAACCCAAAACCTAAGGGAAGATCTTTGTCTATTTCAATTGATGTCTTTGAATATGCAAAGACCCTTCTTGGGAATCCAGATATTGGGAACTCCTTTACCTCTTCTACCGAATCTCATGTCACTTCGAATCTAAAAAAATAATTATTTCTTTTCTTTTTCGACGGAATAAACGTGAAACTTTATTTATTATTTTGTTTGTAAGAATTGTTAAACTTCTAATTAAAATTTTGTAGTACTTACCATATATCATTATATTATATTGCTTACCATATTTCAATATTTATATGTATTATTATTTTATTGTTAATAAATATTAATGATTAAGAATAGTAGTCAACTTAAATTTATTATATTTTGATAAGATTAATATTAAAATTTTATATATGTTAATCTTTTTATATCAAAAAAGATAATTTAACAAGGTATGTTTATCTTTTTAAATTACCTACTATCATGTGCTTTTCAACAATATGTTTAAAACGTTGAAAACATTTAACAATTTTAAGATGCTTAATATTTTCATGAAATATTTGTACTGACGGATATGCACTGTGTACAATAGGCATCATTAAAAAATTATTTGTGTATAAATCTATTGATTTAAAAAAATTCATAAAGTTTTAATACATTAGCTATTTAAACGAATTAATAAAGAAGGCAAATGAAAATATACGAAAAATCATATATAAATATCAATTGTAATTAACCTTAGGATTATCAAGCACATTTAGCATTAAAAAATTATCATTTTAACATTATTAATTATAAAATCTTTAATATCGACTTTTGGTGATTTATTATTTCGTCACCAAGAGTCCAACTTTTTACGACGAATTTATTATTTTGTCGTCAAAACTCTATGTTTTTGCTACGTGTGAAACTATCATCGCCAAAAGCTCAACCTTTAGCAATGAAATACGTAAATCATCACCAAATATCTACACTTTTGTGACAATTCACATAAATCGTCACTAAAGAAATGCCTTTAGCAACGATAATATAGAACGTCACCAAATCCTTGACTTTTGGCAACGGATTTGAAAACTATCGCCAAAAGTTAACTTTTAGCAACGATTTTTAAATCACCACTAAAAGAAACATAGCTAAATGTCTGTTTTGTTGTAGTGGTAGTTGCAAGTAATGCATAATTGTAGAAGTTGTATTAATATTCTTTTGCTACAAATGAGGAACTGTTTATTCTATATAAGGTTAAGAGTTACCATAACTGCACTAGAGCTTATTGGCACCAGCACTCTTTACGTGTATACATATGTGTTACTTCTAGAAAGAAAAGAGAATCCAAGGAAATCCATAGGAAAACATGATAAAGTAATTGGTGTAAGCCAATAAAATCATATAACATTTATGAAGGAGGAGGGTCTCTCACATTTATCCTTGACTCAAAATGGTTAAACTGTTGCACTATGTTAGTACTCAACCATGCAAATATACATTTTATTTCATATTCTGTGTAAGCTGAATAACTAATCATTACCAGCAGCAAGAAAATGCTTCGATCCATGTTTCCATTTGAAAGTACATAACTGAAGTAACTTGAATATAGTTTAGCAAGTATACAAGTGGCTCTAGAGATCAAATTTGTATATGTATAATGATACTTACATTTACTAATTAATGGCACCTACACACAAGTATGGAGTAGTTTTTCTTTGACCCATTTTAGTATGGCAAAAGGGTCGCTTTTGACTTTAAGTTTTTCACCAATCAATAAGTTTAGGGATGTCAATGGGCCTGCCTCTGTCATGGCCCGTGGCCTGGCCAACTCGGGCCAAAAATGGGCCGGGCTGAAATTGCCATCCCTAAACAAGTTTAACCCTAACATTTCTTAGTAAACAATTATAACCTTAACATTTGGAAAATGTTAAAGTTTAACCCCACCCTAATAGAAAATTCACACGATTCTATTAAGTGTCAGGTCAGCGCTGACCTGGTACTTGAAAAATATTTTTTATTAAAATGAATGGGTCCCTTATGCCACGTTAGCTCTAACATAGAAAGTGAGACCCAAATTTTAATTAAATTAAAGAAAAATTAATTATATTATTAAGTGTGGGACTCATTATTTTTGTTAACCCCATCTTCTTTAATCTTACCAAGTGCAAGTTTTGAGTTGGATAACCAAATAAGTCTTATCCATCTTCTCAAAGCATACGATGAAGAATCTCGCCGATATTATCATACGGCATGTGAGTGAAAAAGCTAGTCCTATTGGTGCAACCCTAGAGCGTCTTGTTTTTAACCTTTCCCAAGATCTTGAAAAACAAGCAGCTTATCTAAAATAAGAGTCTTGCAAGAACTTCAAGATAGCTTTCCAATCATTTTATCAAATTTTCTCGTATGGTAGGTTTGCTCATTTCGCAGCAAACTCAGCTATTCTTGGAGCTATGCTGATTGATGAATGAAGGCATACAATGGTCGCTGATGATAGAGGCCTTATCGTGGAAGTAGTGTCGGCCTAGGCAAGGGCAAGCAGGATACCTACTCAGGGCCCACCATAATAAAAGGCCCCATCTTTAACATTGGATGTTAGCTTTCAAGAGGGCCATCTTTAATGTATTTGCATTTATTCCAGAAGAGTAATAAATGTAGAGAACGTTGGAAGCTTTCCAAATTGTCTTGGAAGTTGTTAATGTATTTCCATTTATTCCAGAAGAGGGATAAATGTTAGAGAACGTTGGATGCTTCCCAAATTGTGTTGGAAGCCAAGGAAGCTATATTATCTCCGGTAATATAACAACTTCCAAGATTGAAACTTAATACATCTACTTCCAAGGTTAAGTTAACGTTAACTTGTTATACTTATAAATAGTTTTGAAGTATTTAGATGTATTTTTTACACTATAATTTCTTTTTTTTCATCAACATATGCATCTAAGGTATTCCAACTCAAAAATTGGTAGCAAAAATTTTTCACGATTCTGTCGTCTGAGTTCTGAGTGATAATTTAAAGGTAAAGTTTCTGATTTTTAAAGGTATTTTTAGCTTATTAAATATTTGAATATGTTATAATTAATTTGTAATTTGTCATTATTGTGGACATTATATTAGCATTTTAAATCATAACATTAATATTAAATGATATTGTATTTATTTGTGTTTCTCCTTTTTTATTTTTAGATTTCTTATTATTTATAAAAATAATTAAACATTAATAAATAATTTAATTTTTGTAATTATTATTTTCATTATACTTTGCCACAAGTAATGTAATAATAGTTAGAATTGTGTTCTTCTAAAGTTCACATAAGTTTAGTGATAATATAACTAAATTAAATAATTTAACTGACTCAATTCAAAGACTACATAAATGGTTTCTTTTATTATAAAAATACGTATAATTTTATTAAACATGTCGTGATAATAAAATAAAAATAAAATAATTTTCAATCATTTCCACAACTTATAGAATCATATAATATTTGAAGTAGGAAACTTAGAATATTTAATAACTTAAAATATAATTTACTATATTTTCTCCTAAATATATTAATTTCTTATATTTGTAGAAATTAGTGTTTCTCTATCATTAAAATTTGCTCTTTGTTTTTTTCATTTTTAATATTGGATACTAAATTTTACTATTTTTTGCTATGTCACAGATATAATACCATTAATATATCTTTGTGATATATTGTGAAGCTATTGGTATTTGGATGTGCCTACATACTTCTTTCAGTTCCATACATGTGCTTTTGTTCTGTTTCTAGTCCAACTATGCTATAATTGGTTTATATTATGTTGCCTAAAAAGCATTTGTCTGGAAGTGAAAAAAGGAAAAAATGAAAACAAGTAAAACAGTTGATAGAATCCCAAAAAGGAGCAACAAATAAGTTTATTAAAAGAGTAGAGTCCTCTACTAAGAGTCCCGAGGAATTAGGTGAAGGCAGTTTTGAAAAACATAAACAAAACTTAAGTGATGGGATTCATATTCATAAGGATATTAGAAATTTGAGTGAGTGTGATCATGTACCAAATGCATCCACTTTAGAAAATTTAAAGGCAGATGAGCAAGTAAGCCCTATATTGAATATTTATGATCCTAGAAATTGGGATAATCTTGATAATAAAGTAAGAGATATTTTAGTTGAAAAAGGGTCTGTAAGAGAATTGAATCTTGTGTTTCCTTTAGACAATACCTCTTGTCATTTTTCATATTTTTATTATTATAGAAATTTGAGTAATGGAGAGATTAGCTATAAAAAATGGTTGGTTTATTCTAAACATATAGATAAAGTATATTGTTTTTGTTGTAAGTTGTTCAAATCTAATAACAAACAAAGTGCATTAGCAAATGATGGATTTAGAGACTGGAAGCATCTTAGTGAGAGACTCAAAAAACATGAGAATTGCATTGAGCATATAACTAATTTGAGAACTTGGAATGAATTAAGAGTAAGATTAAGCAAAAATCAAACAATTTATAAAGATTTGCAATAAGAAATTGTAAAAGAGAAATAACGTTGGAGACAAGTTTTGGTAAGAATAGTTTCCATTGTGAAATATCTTCTTAAATATAATTTAGCTTTTCGAGGATCCAATGAGAAACTTTACCAAGATGGTAATGGTAATTTTTTGGGATTGATTGAGATGATTGCTGGATTTGATGTAATAATGCAAGATCATGTTAGACGTATTCAAAATCATGAAATTCATCATCATTATCTTGGTCACAAAATTCAAAATGAGTTTATTTCTCTGTTGGCCCATTGTGTTAGAAGTTCTATCATAGGGATCATTAAAGAGGTGAAATAGTTTTCTATTATTCATGATTATACCCTAGATTTGAGCCATCAAGAACAAATGAGTTTGTTAGTATGATATGTGAATATGTTAAATAAAAAATAAAAATAGAGGAGTAATTTTTAGAGTTCTTGAAGGTAGATGACACATCTAGATTGGGACTTTTCAATGAATTATTGAATGCATTTAATTCTCTTGATCTTAATGTTTACAATGTAAGGGGTCAAGGTTATGACAACGATTCTAATATGAAGGGAAAACACCAAAGGGTTCAAAAGCGATTACTTGAAATAAATCCGAGAGCATTATATATGCCATGTGTTTGTCATAATCTTAATCTTACTCTTAGTGATATGGCACATTCTTGTATTAAAAATGTTTCATTTTTTGGACTTGTGCAACACATATATGCATTATTTTCAAGTTCTTCTAAAAGGTAGAAGGTTTTGCTTGATAATGTTTTAGGTTTAACCATGAAATCATTGTCTAACACTTGTTGGGAGAGTTGAATAAGAAGTATTAAAGCTATCAGCTTTCAAGCTCCTCAAATAAGATTGGCTTTGATGGAATTATCTAGATCTTTTGAAGATGCCAAGTCAAAGAGTAAAGCAGAAAGCTTGTTTAGTGTACTTGAGAGTTTTTAGTTTTTACTTGGTATGGTTATTTGGTATGATATTTTAGTCACTATTAACATGGTGAGTAAAAAGTTACAATCTAAATCTATGTGCATTAATGCTGCCATAAAGTAATTAAAAGGTGTGATGGTATTTTTTGAGAAATATAGAGATGAAGGGTTTGGCTCTAGTATGAATATTGTCAAAAATCTTGCACATAAGATGAATATAGAGCCTACATTTTCAACTAGACGTTGTATTATTAGGAAAAGACAATTTAATGAAATTGATCACG
>JANQAP020000181.1:3522314-3543134 GCA_026874005.2 Erythroxylum coriaceum
TTCATTATCGATTTGACAAGCATGATGCATAATTGAATGTTATGTGGTGATGGTTAAATTACATGACATCTTGGTAAAGTTATGAGTTTCAGTTGTTTAGTATTGAATTATGATATATGTGTAATTATGATTGTATGTGTGGTTCAATGCCAATGGCTATAAATGTATAAGCCACTGAGCTTTGTAGCTCACCCCAATTACCCTCCACTCCTCAGGTGTAAATCGAGAAGATCAGTGATCCTTGTAAGGCATCGAGAACTCCACAATAGTTAGAGTCTGTTGTATTAAGTCAATGATTTTGAATAGCTTATTTAGCATATCAACATTGAGCATCTTCTGTATTTTGTTTTAAGTTTGATGTGTATCTTGATTTGTAACAACTCTGACTAGGGTTAAAAAAGAGGAAGTGACATTGAATTTCCTTCTTATGTATGATTCTGCTATTTTAAAGATTGAGTTAATGAAATGTATATGTACATGTCTCCTCTGTTGAAATTGCCAAGGTGGTTGCATTAGAATAACAGGTTAGAATTGGAGAGATTGTGTTATGAACGCAAAGGAAAAATAAGGAGGAGGAGTATCGTCTGTGATGACGTCATATACAGACGCAAGTGAAGACCACAGACGAAAGGAATCGTCTGTACTGAGGTCACACACAGACGCAAAGGAAGAACACGGACGAGAGGAATCATCTGTGTTGATGTCATAACACAGACACAAAGGAAGAACACAGACGAAAGGAATCGTCTGTGTTGACGTCACACACAGACGCAAAGGAGGTACACAGACGTATGAACCATAGACGCGAGGAACACAGACGACACATCATAACACAGACGCAAGGAATTGCCTGTGATGACACGTAAAAAAGCAGACGCAATGAGAGGCAGACACAAATGAGAGGCAGACGCAAATAGGAGGCAGACGCAATGAGAGGCAGACGCAAATGAGAGGTAGACACAAATGGGATACAGACGCAAATGAAAGGCAGACGCAAATGAGAGGCAGATGATAAAAAGTCAAAGATAGACGATAAAACACAGACCACAATCCACACACAGAAGAAGAAGTTAAGAGGTCATGCTAATTAAATTGACCCGAAGCATGTTCATATGAAATTTGTGGACCCACCAACGCTATTCCTTGATACATTTCAGGCTTGAATGGAGATGAGCCCAAAAAGGGTTTAGTTGAACACAAGTGGTCGTGCAAAATATTGGTATCCGATTGGGATCGTCGGGCTTCGGAAGCGGGGTCTGACAGTAAAGGCCTGGTCCTCTACTCTGGTAGGATTCTTTTAGTCTAATAAGTTAGGTTTTTTGGTTGTACAAGCGTGGGCAAAGGCTCGTTGGACCAAAAAGGGTATTTATAAAGTCTTGCTACGTGAGGATGGCACTATCCTCTTCAAGTTTTTGGATGATACAAATTTAACGGAGATTGTAGAATAAGGGCCTTAACACATTAGACCCTTATTTGTCCAACAATGGAAACTGGGAATGTATCTTAGGAGTAAAATTGATGCTTTATCATTATGGGTATATTTCCATAACCTTCCTTTGGAGTTTTGGACGATTGAGGGCTTAAGTTATATTGCCAGTTCCTTAGGCAAACCACTCCGTATGGATTCGCAAATGGTCATGATGTAAAGGATAGGTTACGTAAAACTTTACGTGGAAGTCCTGAAGAATGTTTCCTTACTCGACAGTTTATCTATTTTTACTTGGGGTGACTCTGGTGCGATGGAAAAAAACAGAGATCCAATTATCCTACATATGGAAGTCGAACCACTCCGCTAAAAAATGGATTCCAACTGGGAAGTAGTTCAAAACTGGTTGGCAAGAAGAATTAGTGAATCCTATCGTGGATACAGCTCCTCTTGATTTTGAGAAACAAGATATGGTAGCAACACCTCATATGTAGTACTATGTAGTGATTAGCCCGTGAAACCAATTCAATCTGATGTAAGGAGTCCCTCTGTTGAAATAAATAGGCAAGAGGGATTAGAACCAAATCCCACCTTAATGCCACCTAATCATCTCACAAACTCTTCTGATATGGATGGTTTAAACTATACTGCTAAGGCTCGAAGGAAAGGAAAAATGACAAATATAGAGGAAGCCTCATCCCATATCCATCCTAGTCTTGAACACATGAAGGCTCAAAAAACCTAAAAAAAGATCTGTGGTGAAAGAGGTGATTAAGGATAAAAAACTAATGGTAGTTGGTATACTTGAAACTAAAATAAATGATTCTCTTACATTTTCTAGTGATCATTTTTTAGGTAGAAACTAGGAGCTATATTATAATCATAACTCGCACTACAACGATAGGGTTTTTTGTTTATAATGTTGATTGGATTGAATTTAAAGTGTTGAATCGAATCAATTTTTACAGTTTCTATGTCAAATGAGCAATACTAACTCCAAATTTGTAGTTATGATAGTGTATGTCTCTAATTTCGGATTTCAACGTGAAAAGCTTTGGTTGGATTTGTAAAATCAGAAGCTCAACATTTCTTCCCCTTGGCTTATGACCGATGACTTTAATTGCTCTTTGAATTTACTAGAAATTCAGGGTGACAAGCAATATTCACATCAATATACAAAAGATCTTTCTAATTTCCTATTAAATTTTGATTTGGTTTATCTTAAAAGCATTGGTAGACTGCTCACTTGGTCAAATAACCAACAAGGTAATCTCCTAGTTTAAAAGAAACTTTATTGTTCTCTTGTCAACTCTTTGTGGATGGTCCAGTTCTCTAATGCTTTTTTCCACTTCGGTGATAACCTCATGTCTGATCATTCCTCTATATTGATCCAGAGGTCATAAGAACATGGCTATTGATGCACCGTTTAAATTCCTTAATGTACGAATGGCTTTACTAAACTAGTTCGCGAATATTGGGATACTGAGGTGGTTGGTTTTAAGTGCTATCAACTTATAATGAAGTTGAGACATTTGAAGGGTGCTCTTAAAAATTTTCTGGCCAGTAGAAATAATAGTATTCAAACTCTCAAGGATAAGTTACTGCTCACATAATAGAATTGCTATGAATATCCACACATTGATTCATATAGATAGGTGGAGAGGCAATGTCTTCAGGATTAGCTTGATGCTCTTATTTTCCATAAATTGGTTCTCAACTAGAAGAGACACGCCTAAATTGGTTACATGATGGAGATGTAAATATAAAGTAATTTCACTCATTGATGTTTGCTCAATGTAGCACAAATAAAATCTCCACATTGCATCATTTTGATGGTTTGGAATACATTAAGCAACACCAATTACTCCAACTAGTTGAAGATCACTTCTTAAACTTATGGGTATTGACTTTGTTGTCCTAGTATCGATTCTCTTCGTCTGTTTGAACTGAATATTGTTGATCACACTATCAAGGAGCTGCTGATCGCCCCATTCTCTGCAAATGATATACGCAAAGTCCTATTCAGCCTTTATCCCTCAAAATCACCTGGTCTGAATAGGTCTAATGCATTATTCTTCCGAAAAGCATGACTATTACTGGTGAGGTATTTATTCAAGATGTCCTTGTGTATTTTGAATTGTCCAAGCTTCTCCAAGAAATAAATCACACGCATGTTTTCCTTGTTTCAAAAAAGCATCAGCATTTTACCATGCTTGATTTCCATCCTATTTCTTGCTACAACACCATTTATAAGGTTATAATGAAGCTACTAGTTGAACGCCTCAAATCGGTACTAACTAGTATTGTGAACAATGCAAAAGGGGCCTTTATCCATGACCGAAATGATGGTGATAACATTTTGTTGATCGAAGTGTTGCTTAAGGATTATCAATATGGGAAAAAATTAATAGTTGCTGTATTAAGATAGATTTCTTCAAGGCCTTTGATACAATCAACTAGAAGTTCAACCGGATTTGTCTTAAGGCGTTGCAACTTCTACAGCAATTTATCAACTGGATTATGATCTATATTCATACTTCATCCCTGTATGTATTAGTTAACAGACAACCCTTTAAACCTTTTAAAATTGGTTGAGGCATACAACAAGGAATCCCCTTGTCTCCATATCTCTTCACACTTGTAATGGAGGGCTTCTCTAGATTATTGAGTAGGCTTATCTCATGCAATAAGGGCTTCAAGTTCTATTGTAAGTGCAAGGAGGTAAACATCACATATCTAATATATGCTAACAACTTGATTCTGCCATGTGCTGCAGATATTCATTCTATTCGACTTATGATGAACGCTCTTGAGTTGTTTTCTCAATGGTCTGGGTTGTATTATAATATAACTAAGATAAACATTTGTGTGTCGGCTGATGTATAGATTGTGGATGAAATTATGCGACTAACAGGCCTTTAAAATATTACTACAATGTTTAGTTATCTTGGTGTCCCTATATCAGCACATAAACTTAAGTTTCAAGATTGTTTCCCACTCATTAATAGTCTAAAAGCTCAAGTGATGGCTTGGTAGAATTGACACTTATCATATGCAGTAAGAGTCACTTTAATCACTTCGGTACTCACGAGCCTTCATCTTCATTAGCTGGCGCATATTGCAATACTGAGAAGAGTTATCAAGGAGATAGACTGAATCATGAAAATGTTTTTATGGTCTAGTCAAATGGGAAACTCAAAGAAGGAAAAATAAAGTGAAGCAAAGTCACCATACTAGAAAAATGAAGGACTTGAGATTATCTCGATAGCTAATATGCAGAGAGTTCTAATGAGCAAGATATTATGGAGGCTATACACGGATAGGAAGGCTCTATGGATAAAATGGTTACGTGAAAACTATTTCAAGAATTTGAACTTTTGGCAAGCATATTTCACCTCCATGACACTCATATTCTTAAACAACTAATGAAGATGACAGAGCTCCTACATCCATTCATAAAGTATCAAATTAGAAATGGTGAATGAATTTGGTTATGGTTCGACAATTGGTTGGATATCAATCCAATCATATAACACCCTCTCCTTCAGCAACTAAGAAACCGATTGCCAACTCACCTTAAGGTCTCCTCTCTAATCACAAATGGAGAGTGGTAAGGGGAGTTCAGGGGCTTTTCCACCTTATCGCCACATCTTCCCATATTGACGTTAGTGCATAGCGAGGATTTGATTTTATGGATTTTGAACAATAACCATATCTTCACCAACCAATCATGCTTCCAACTGTTTCACAGCAGTCACTCATGATTCCCATGGTCTAATTTACTTTAGAGAAACACCATCAACCTAAAGGCCTCTTTCATCACCTAGTTAGCGATCAAGAATCATCTTCAAACCTTGAGCCAATGGTATGGAAATGTAGGGAATACCACATGTGTACCATATGTTCTTCCTCTGCAGCTATACCGAAGTGTTTTGGAGCCAAATACTTCACATGTTAACTACAGGTAATTGTCGATACACTTGGGAACATGCTTTGTAATCGATCGTTTGAAACTCCAAGATTGGGAAAAGAAATGTAGCCCTTTATAAAGTTACCTTCACACTTACCATCTATATAATTTGGAAGGAGCGAAATAATCATCGGTTTATAGATACAAAGGTATACAAATACCTACTTGCCAACTGGATTGTAAACTTGATACGTGAACACATCTTAACTAAGTAACAGTAGTTCACTCTATCATCTAATATGTAGCACCGATGGCATTTTTAATTTATCCTAACTCATTTGGATTCTCTTCTTAACTACTTGATTTACTATTTTTTGTAATATGTAGATGAGTCTAACCGATGTGAATACAATGTAAAGTAAGTAATAGTTTCAGCTATAGTAAATATGCATAAACATAACTTAAATATCAACAATACATTTCAAACAACATAAATAACATTTTTGTTACCTTCAATTATCATGATCAAGTTCTTAAAAATCATCATCATTAATTACATTATGATTTGACTCTTCATCACTATTATATTCAGCCAAAGTATCATCATTGTCATATAATTCATCTTCAATATAATCTTCATCTCTTTGTACGACAAGATTGGTTTGTACTTCATCCACTTGTATTATATTGGGATCAACATCTCTCCTATGGAATGATGACATATCTGCATCTTCTATTTGTATGGCTCCATTATTCAGCTCTGATTGAATCTCTTGATATACTTCATCACTATCTTCATTCATTTGACCATTTTACCTTTCATAAAAATCAAAGGAATTTTGGTGTTGAAATTTTTGAACAATCTTCCAATTGTCGTTGAGCTAAAAAACTTGTTTCACTTGACTTGCAAGGATAAAAAGGGTCATTATCATACCATGTCCTATTAACATTGATGCTAGTAATATTGCCATTCACTTTTATATCACCAAAATTAAACCATTTGCACTTAAATAGAACAACCTTTTTTTTCTTGATGTAATGCAACTCTATTATTTTTTAGATGACTCGTAGAAGTCAATAAAATCATCGTCATGACATCTCTCAACAATAACCCCACAATTTTGGCTTCTAAGTCTACTGTCTCGATCGTGTATGTGAAACCTAACTTCATTAACAATGCAATCTGTATATTTTTTGCCACACATATGAGGCCCATATGCCAAAGCATATAATGCTGTTATCGCCTCTTACATTTTATAGTTATGTAACCGTATCATCTGTAAAACAAATTATAATTAAAAGTTAATCTAACATATAAATTGCCATAAGTTCATAATATTCCATCAATAACTTACTCGAGTCCTAAACCATAATGTGAACTTAACAATATACCTTTCTTCAACATTAGCAATCCTTTTTCTTTGAATCAAATATTTGTGCTCTCTATTTAAAATAGTAAATAGAGATCAGGAAATATAAAATGAACCACAAAATTTAAATATGAAAATTTGAATCAAAAGTAATATGAAAATTTTAATCAAAAGTAATATACATACTCCATATATATATCAACTTCCTCGCAATTGTTCAAAATATAATAATGCCTAATTTCGAGTTCGTCTTTAATTAACTCCACATATTTTCCAACACTAAATGGCCTTACTTTTTGGAAGAAAATTGACAACCCACCATCTTGATCAAAATCAAAGTTACACTTTTATCTATTAAATCTTATCTCCACGTCATTTAAATACATCGAACAAATTGTCATCCATTCATTCGCTATATAAGCCTCTACAAAAAACTCTTCAGGTCGAGCTCTATTACGTATAACACTTAAGAGAACATAAAAACCTAAACAAAATATAAAACATTAACAATTGTACTAAGTAATAACTTTAAAAAAAATTAGAAATTAATATAAATTACCTTTGAATAGGGAATATCTATTGAAATTGAATCGGTCCATAAAGTTTTGCCTCGTATGGTAAGTGAATTTCCAAATGCATCGTAACATCAAAAAAAAGATAGGGAAAACTAGTTCCATCTTTCATATAATCCAAGCTATGTCTTTAAAAAAAATTCATACTATTATACTTTTAGTGTCTTGCAGCATAATTGCTTTAAAAAATCAGCCAATTGTCCCAAAGTTACAGACAAATCCTTAAACAAACATCCACATATACCAACAGGAAGTAATCATTACAGAAGTACATGACAATCATGACTTTTCAATCCTGATACTTATCCCTCTTTAACAGTGTCATTACAGGCTATATTAGATGCATACCTATTAAAAAACTTGACTGATTTAACAAATTGACAAAAATTTTGCTTCTCCTTCATTAGCATGTTGTAACAAGCTAATGGAATGATGTATGACCTATTATCTCTTCTTTTCAAATGCAAATCTTTTCTTATATTCATATTTTCCAATTCTAATCTAGCCTTAATTGTTTTTTTCGTTTTTGTCATCAATTCCCATTAAAGTTCCTAAAATATTCTCACAAACATTTTTTTCAATATGCATCACATCAAGATTATGCCTTAGTAACAATTTCGTCCAATATAGAAAATTAAAATTTGTTCTTTTTTATTCCAATTGTGCTCAACAACGTTTCACTTTTACTTTCTATTACTTGAGTGCTTGCTAGGTATAATATCACCAAAATTTTATAGTTGGTAAATCACATCATGAACTTCACCTAATTCTACTTTACCATTAAACATTTTTCTCTTCGCCATCCATGCCCATGTTCTAAGTAGCGATGATATCCCGTATAACATATTTTACTTCGTAGCCTCATTAAATGAGTTTGATGGTTACACATAGGACATGTCATATACCCTTAATACTCTATCCAGATAAATTTCAATATGGTAGAAAATCATTTATAGTCCACAGAATAGCCATATGCATTATAAATGTTTCACCTTCAACAATATCATAAGTTTCTAACAATATCATCAAGTAGTGGTTGCATGTAAATATCGATATCCTTACCAGGAGCAATAGGTCTAGGAATAAGTAAAGACAATAACATAAAATTCTCCTTCATACACTTTAATGGAGGTAAATTGCATGGCACTAGAATTACTGGCCACATGTTGTAAAAAGTACCCATATTACCAAATGGATTATAACCATCTGAGGCTAAACAAATTCGAACATTACGATAATCCTCTTCAAACCATGAAAACTTTCCATTAAAGTCTTTCCATGCCATTGAGTCTGCTGGATGACACATAATGTTATCATCAATGCATTTTGATAGTTGTGTAATTGCATGTGTTTTAGGGTTGAAATTGTTATTTATTTAGTGTGAATTTGAGTGGTGTGTGTGCATTTAAGGTGTAATTATATTAGTTTGTGTGTTTTAGTATTTTTTATGGGTTAGATTAAGTCTTTGAGCTTAAATGTTACATTTTTGAGGTGTCGTGATATGTTTGTTAGTGTTTCAGGATAAACGGGGAAGAATGATGAAGATTCGAGGAGTTTCAGCTCAAAGCCATAGGCCACAATTGTGACAGAGAGTGTCAAGTCAGGCCACGATCATGCACATTAGGCCACGATCGTGACAGAAAGGTTAAATAGCAAGCCATGATCGTGGCAGGCAGGGCCACAATCATGCCCTGCATCAGACTGATAAAAAAACTCAATTTTTGTGAGATTTTGTGGACCACTTTGACCCCTACTTTGACCTAGGCCTTCCACAGAATAAATAGAACATGATCTGATAGCCACCAAGAGTCTGGAAAGAGCTTATAGAGTCATGCAAAAGAGCAAGATTTTGCCAAATCTGAGAGAGACCTAGAGAGAGATCAAGAGATTAAGGAAGGAGACGAAGGAAGAGAGACACGGAGACGTGCTAGACGCGAAGTACTTCCTGAAACAGGTAGTTTCCCACCATCGTCGCTTCCGAGATTCCATTCTAGGTAGTATTTCCATTTATTTAAGTTTTATTTATGTATAGAATTGAAATAGGTGTTGAGATTCGTTTTGTTGAATGTTGAGTTTATGTTTATACTCACCTTCAGAGTTTGACTCTTGAGATTAATAAAATTTATTCGATTGTGTTTTTTTATTGAGTTTATTGTGATTTCAATTCTATTCTTAATAATTCGGCAACAAATTGAGAGGTGAGTTGAGTAAAAATCATCAATTTGGGCTAATGAGAGTTAGGTGAATCGATAGGTAGAGAATTGAGTCAAACCAGTAGAGACATGTAACGAGAGATCGAGCATAGATTTTCAGTAAGTTAATAGGCCGAGAGAGAGTAATTCACCCTAGGACCGCCTAGACCCGTTAATTCAATAATTGCATAATTGGTTAGGTTTTCTTAGTTTCAAATTAAAATCCCCTTTCTCTTCCTTGGTAATTTCTAGGTTGATTTTAGGTTGGGCTATGATATTGCTATTTTGTTTACTCTTTGGCACTTTTATTTCTCATATTTGATTATTGATTGATTTAATTTCTGCATTAGTTGTTTAATTAGATTTATTGCAAACTTAGCTGCCTTTAGATTTTAGGACTAGTTCTCTTCCTCGTGGGATCGACACCTTAGATACTACGCGAACGACCTATGCGCTTACAGTAATAACCTAGGTTATAAATAATAAAACTTAACGAGTGTAACCTTGAGCGAACAAGTTTCTCTTTATGCCACCTCACATCTATGACTATTTTTATTAACATAAAAAGCCTTTGTAGTTGTGGTTTAATAGGGAAGCATCTCAAGATTTTATATGGTATCTTTTTCCCTTTCTCATCATTCACTCATCACCTTTATGTTCTACAAAGAGGACACTCTTCAAGATCTTTATTGTCCTTCCAAAATATAGCACAATCATATTTACAAGTATGTATTGATATATATCCTAATCCAAGGTCCCTTAATAATTTCTTTACTTCATAGTAAGATTTGGGCAATTTATGTCCAACAAGTAATGCATCATTAAGCAAGTCAATTAACATGTCAAAAGACTTGTTACTCCATTTATTATAGACCTTCAAATGCAACAACTTGACAACCAAAGATAGATGTGAGAATTTTGAGCACCCTAGATATAATTCTTTTTGAGAAACTTTTAATAACTTCCCAAAATTATCTATTGTAATACTACAAATTATGTTACGAAAACTAGCTTCATTCCTTATCTCCATATAACTCCCATAATCCTCTAACATCTTGGCAATCCCATCATCACCATCATCATTAATATCACAATCTTCTACATCATTATTGTTACTATCATCAACACCTATATCAACACTTCTATTATAACTTGCTTCTGAACGTTCTCCATGATAAAGCTATGGAGTATAGAATTTATCTATTCCTCGGATTAGCAAGTGATTATATACCATATCTTGGCTTTGAATGTTGAAATTTAAGCAATCCATACATGGACAGCAAATATGACATTCAATGTCCATTTGATCTTTTACAAATTGCATAAAACTCTTAACTCCTTCTAAGTATTCAGTGGACCATTTCTGATGAGACATCTAACTTTTGTCCATCTAGCTATAGAATTAAAAGTAAATAACTAATTACTAAATGCAATCCTTGTTCTATATATCATAATGATAAATAAATACAAGTTACTAGTTCTTGATTAATCAGTACAAGCTCCTATATTAAGTTTGAATTTAAACAAACATTATGGTACATGGCATTGTTAGACCATATGAATCAAGAAAGGATCTTCTCACTGTGACTGTTACGCTAGTGGAATATTTCACTGATAAGCCTCATGGGAGCTGCATCATCAGCACCTATATCCTAGGGGTTTATTATGCCTCAAATTATCCATAATTATAAGTATTAGTTCTCAATTAATCAGTACAGGTTCACATACAAAAGCCTGGCTCTCCTTCCATTCACACAAATTCTTCTCTATTCAAGCAAAACATAAAAATTGAATAAAAGTTTGATGACTTACTTGAAAGGATGAACAATCGAAGATGCGGTTGACAAACGATAGAAGTTAATGGTCTGATTGTGAAATTGGCCCTGGTTCGAATCAATTAAGCCATTAGAAGAAATAAAGAAATAAAAGTTTAAGTAAACAAATGTGTTAACCCAATTCTAAAAAAATGAACAAACAAAATGTTTAAGTAAACAATTCAAGCGCTAACTTTTTATAAACTCTTAAGATAGTTACAAAGGCATAATGCTCTAACTCTATCTGTATTGAAAATATTTTTGTGAAATGGGTTACTTAAAGGTATTTGAAGACTTGGCAGATAAGAATACAAATTGTTAGTAGGTATTTAACATCTTAAATCACTAAGTTCACTAGTAAATAAAAGAAACATATTAAAAGTGAAGCTAAGACACCTCACCCACTAATATTGCAAAGTTTAAGAACACATTTTAAAGAAATAATTCCCAATAAGATAAGGAAGATGAAAGTAAATTTAGTTGGATATAGGATTTGATCGTCTTGTCTTGAATTATATCTACAAATAAAGAATTTGTCTATATAAGAAATAGGAATGAAGATGTATAGATGAATAAGCTATAAATATTGGTTATAATTGACTATCTAATAAATGAATTATATGATTAGTTGTAATGAATATTAAATGTATGAATATTATTTTCTAAATTAATGAAAACTAAATTATATTTCATTTTAAGGATAAAATCCTACGATGTTAATGATGCATAATTAGATTTTTATGCATGTTTTTGGCTATAGTGAAAATTCAGGCTTATAATTCTTTATTGTTTATATTCAATAAAGACAAACTTGTTTTTAATTCAAATATTGAAAGTTGTAGCAATAACATATATTTTTATAAAATGTTATTCGAAATTTAATAAATGAAAATTTTGAACGGCAATGACATTGCAGATATCTTTGATTATATATTACATAAACAAAAGAGAAATTGTATAATAAATTGTTCACGACATTATTAAACAAAAGAGACATTGTATATTAAAATGTTCACGACATTGTATATAAAGATGCCACATTCACTAACATGACTAACTATACAACAATCAATTTAATTTAAACAATCCTTGCATTAAAAGAAATGCAACTGTTGTAATTTTTTAGGAAAAAACAATGGTCATCCCTAATAAAATTTTCATTGAACACTTGGTACACATCATAAACTCATCCCTAACTAATAACAAAATCGCTATCTTTTTCCATTATTCACTAACATTAACATGGAACAACAAACAATGACCCATTAACAACGAAAATAGACGCAGACAACTCAATCTACAATAACAAAACTAATGAACATAAAACCATTTAACAACAAAAATTGAACCAGAAAAAAATAAACCTAAGAGCAGAGTATGGACGACTAACCTCAACGGACAGTTAACCGAAGAAAATGGAAGGAGATGATGGAAGCAGTCGGTGGAAAAATAAAGGAAGAAGGTGAAAACAAAAGGGGAGGGGGCTTCTGTTTTGTCATTTAACAACAAACAATGTCGTTTTCCTTCCACTTTAAACAAAGCAGCCGAAGCTAAGAACATAACAAACGATGTCATTTTTGTTCCATTTTATACAAAAAAAAGCTAAAGCCAACAATGACATCCTTTTCTGTTATCACTTGATGATGATTTTATAAAATCATTGCCAATATGTTTCATATATATACAACTTTTATATTTAGCAAATTTTTTATAATATATCATTTATATAAAAAAATATATACAACTTATATATAATAAATAAAGTTTTAAGACACCACATAAAATTGTCTAATCATATCAATTAATGTAATATAAATTAGTTTTGTCTTTTCTAAATCATCACCAAATGCTAAATTTCTTCTGAATTAATTGAAAATGAAGTTGTTTTCTTTAATAAAAAATAATTTCGTTTTCTACTAAATTATAAACATGAAAACAAAGCTTTCTTCATTTTCATGTTAGCCAACGTATTTGCTCTTAGTTCACCATCGAAGAAGCATCATCTCCTATGTTGTGGTCATCATCGTCGAAGAAACATGGTCTCTTGCATTGGTACTGTTAAACTTTTATGCTTTCAAGAACCCTCCTTGTGTTGTGCTATTTTTTTGTTAGGTTTTGGAGTTAATGTGTGTTTTCTAGTATGGGTTTTTGTTTAGGTTTGTGTTTAGAAGATGGTGAACTGTGTTTCTGTGTTGGTTGTGTATAGGTTGACAATTTTTTTCCACATTCTATGCTTCTTTAAGGACAGCCTACTAATTATTTAATTAAAGATCTGTTAGAGTATTTAACTTTTGAAAGGGATCATTTTTCTTTTTGTTGTTAGGATTTGTATGGTAAAGTTTCATTCAATTTTCAATCAATTCATTCCACCGCTGAGAATTTTTGGGATTTGATTACCGAAAGAATTTAATTAAACATAATGAATTTTATGCTAAATTGACTTTTTAAAATAAAAATGTTAACATTAATTCATCGCAAAATGTCTTTCTGATGGGGGAAATGAGATTCACTGTGAGGAATATAGAAAAATTCTCCCTAGTAAAGAACAAATCAATGAACACCTAATCTCCTTATCAAATTCTAATCACCACTTGCCTATAATGGCCTATCTTCTTCTTAAAGGTTCTTATTATTATTGGAATTACCTCTCTTCCGTAATTATTTGTATCTCATTTTTTGTTAGGAATCTATCAAATGAACTTTTGATTGTATATACTATGTGTTGTGTAAAGCTTCCTCAAATCTTTAAAAGAACATAGATGAAAATGAAAGCAGTGGCAATGTCTTGATGGTTAGTATAGGATTAGGGAAATAAGTTATTTTAGAGCAGTAGTCGATTTAAATTACTATATCTGTTCAATCAGGTTTGCATGTATTCGAATTTTGGATCGTTATACCATTAAACTTAATTAGCTATTTAAGTTTTATACTAATTGTTTCTTAGGTGAACACATCGTACAAGCAATTCATCTAATTCAGTGATCCATACTACATCTGAGGATTCATTCACTATATCTTTTGCTAGTCTAGTTAAACCTAAAAAGTTGTTAGAAGAGAGTGTCAATAACCCATCATCTGAGGGAAGATCTTTGACTATTTCAATTGACACCTTCGAACGTGCAAGGACCCTTATTGGGAATCCAAACATAAGGGACTCCTTTACCTCTTCTACTGAGTCTCATATCACTTGGAATCCAAAAAAATAATTATTTCTTTTCCTTTTCGGTGGAATAAGCATGAAACTTTATTTATTGTTTTGTCTATAAGAATTGTTAAACTTGTAATTAAAATCTTGTACTACTTACCTTATATCAATAAATATATTACTTACCATATTTCAATATTTATACGTATTATTATTTATTATTAATAAAAATTAATGATTAAGAATAGTAGTCAACTTAAATTTATAATATTTTAATCTTATTAATATTAAAATTTTATATATGTTTATCTTTTATATCGAAAATGATAATTTAAAAAGGTACGTTTATCTTTCTAAGTTATCTACCATCATATGTTTTTCAATAATATATTTAAAACTTTGAAAACATTTAACAATTTTAAGATGCTCAATATTTTATGAAATATTTGTATTAACGAATGTTACTATAAAAAATAGGCATCATTAAAGAATTATTTGTGTATAATTTTATAAATCCATAGATTTAAACAAATTTATAGAGTTTTAATGTATTAGCTATGTAAACAAATGAATAAAGAAGGAAAATGAAACTATATGAAAAATCATATATAAATGTCAATTATAATTCAACTTAGGATTATTAAGCACATTTAGCATTAAAAATTATCTTTTTAACGTTATTAATTTTAAAACTTTTAATATCGACGTTTAGCGATAAATTTGTTATTTTATCACCAAAAGTCCAACTTTTTATGACGAATTTGTTATTTTGTGGTGAAAACTCTATATTTTTGTGACGTTTAAAACTATCATCACCTAAGGCTCGACCTTTGGCAACAATTTGGCAATAAAATACATAAACCGTTGCCAAATGTCCAGAATTTTGTGATGATTCACGTAAAATTGTTGCTAAAGAAATGCCTTTAGTGACAATACTATAGAAAAGATGAGTAAGTGATTCTCTATCCTCCTTATATATGATGTAAACATCTAGAATATTGAGGAACCTTAACATGCCCTTTGTTAATGGGCCTTGTTTAACAACTAGCACATTATAAGGACAATCTAGGCATCAGGTTCTTATTCCATACAATGTTGTGTTAACTTATCTTTTCCTTTCCTTCTCTTAACACTTTCTTAAAGTACTCTTTTGTGAATTTACCTGATGACTATTGGAGATAGGTATACGTATCTCCTTTCATAGGATTAAGGTTGTAGGTTGGTATTATCAAAGCTCTTCCTAGGGGTAGTTGTTCCATTGGTTCCTTCTAATCCACGTTTTTGCTTTAGCATTAATAAGGATACAATTTAGCTAGGTTCCTTAGAGATTAGTCAAGTGTAGGGTCCTACTTTACTCTAGTTATCATAAAGGATGGAGGCTCTTTCTCCATTTCCAATCTCACATTTAAAAGAGCTAGACAAGTTGTCCCTAAGCTTTATGAATTAGTTCATTAACTAGAAGGTGTTTGGCCCTAGTTGAATTTCTCATAGGCTTATATATTTTAGGAGGTGCATGTTTATGTGCTTACTCCACTAGTTGTTCTTATTGTCTAGTAGTCCCTATAACCTCTTTGCTGTGAGGACCTTATCAGTTAGGCTGATAGAGTTTATCCCTAACCCTCCTTCTAAAATTGGATTATTAACCTCCTTCTAGCCAACTTTTTCCATTAGTATACCTAATTTCTTACTTCCCATAAGATGCCTCTCATCAATATATCTAATGACTTGGTCACTCCCTTTGATAGGAACATATGGACTGACTAATACGCATGTAAGAAGTTTATAACTAACTTTATTAGCATATTTCTACCTCCATTAGAAAGATCCTTATTACACTAGGATCCTAACTTTTTTTAAATTTATCCAAAAGAAGTGAGAAATCTCTATATTGTATTCATTTGGTGGATAAAGAGATTTCGAAGTAACTGAATAGGAGTTCACTAATTTGTACTCATGATAACCTAGACAACCAATCTACTTCAGTATTGCACTTAATGAGATAATTAAATACATTTTCCTATAATTGATTTAGAGATTAAATAACTATTTTAACATCTAGAGGGATGTTATTAATGTAAAGATTGACATATCATTAGCTTTAGAGAACATTAGAAGGTCATCTACAAAGTTTGAGCTAAATAATCTAAGTTTCTTGCATTTATTGTGGTAGCCAAAGTGAGGGTTTATGGATATATTGTATCTCACTAATCTTCTCAGTACTTCCATACATATGATGAATAAATAAGGGAATATAAGGTCCCTTTATCTCAGGCTTTACTCCCCTTGAACAATTTGGTAAGTCCCCATTAACTAAGACACAAAATAAGGGAGTTGTTATGCATTTTTTATCCCATTCACTAAATTTAAGAGGAAATCTAAACAATTCCAATACTTGTAAGATAACGTCCTAGCTGATTGTATCAAAAGCTTTTTAGAAATGTATCTTTAGGGTATAATTTTTTTATGAGTTTCTTCTTTCATATCCTTTAAACAAGACATTTTCTCCAATTTATCCTCTAAAATTCCTCATTATGTTTCATTGATCATATTACTCATCACATTTTTCATTCTAAAAGCCAATATTTTCTTAGATAATTTTGTAAAGAAAGCTACAACATGAAATTGTCCTATATTCACCATTAGACTTAGGGTATTAGACCTATGGTTTTCAAGGTTATAAAGGTTTTATTGACCTCCTTAAGGATTTTTCCATTTTTAAAGAACTCCAAGGCTGCTTCTATAACAAGTTTTTGATCTGAGGCTGCTTTTATGTAATCCTTCCTCTTTATTCAATTTAAGGTCTCTAGTTTGAAGGTATAGATCCTATTAGGTCTTTATCATTACCCTCCTAGCTTCCTTAACATCTTTTCAATATGTAAGGTCCTTCCAACATTGGGAGGTTTCATCTTTTGCTTCATGGCCTTTAGTATTGCATCATCTAGAAAAGCCTTATACCCTTATACTTTTAGTGACATTCCTTTAAGAATTGCTTCCTTAAAGCCTAGATCTTATATTAGGAAGTTGTTAATCCTAAACTAAGACTTACTTCTTTTCTTGATTATCATGCCTTAGACTATAATGGTGAATGTTTTAAGATGAAAGGCTCCATGAAAGTGATTTTTCTTTCATGGAACTCATCCATCCAATTTGAATTGACCATTTCCCTGTCTAACTTTTTCTTTGGGTGCATTTTTCAAGCTTGTTTGTTACTCCAATTGACAAATCCCTTTAATTTCAAGTATGTTACCCCAATATTTTTCATATTTTCTCTTAAGTTATTATTGAAATTCTTCAATCTTGCATAACCTTCAACCTCATATTTATGCGATCCTATTGAAATTACTTGTAATGAGTCATGGACTTTACATTCTTGTACCAATTTGCTCTAGCTTTATCCTGTAACTGCCTCCTCTAGAGGTAGAAATTAGAGCTATAAATAAAAGTTACACATAATTTTTTTTTTTTGTATCATTTTTAAAGACACATGCATCATATGGTTACATGATTCCAATAGATTAACCATTGATTTACTAAAATCATATGCCACTATTACTCTAGCATAGTGGTGATGTTGATGATTGGTCATGAATTCCAAATAGTTCCCTAAAATCTTTAGTTTAGGAATAGTCTCCTCTTTTTTTTTGTCTCTATAAGCCTAACACTGCTAGTTTAGTTTTAATCAAAAAATCTTTCAAAGCAACTAATTTATTAAGTGAACCGATACACTTTATATTCCAATATACTATTGACTTCATTATTAGGTTTGGATCCCTTCCTTTTACCTTTCCTTCCTGCCTTCTTCTTACTACCACTCTAGAAGCCTTCCAATTCATGCTTTGTAGGTTGCTGGGTACGAGAACTATCTCTTATATTTGCTTCTTTGACCCTCTAAAATTCTTTCATCTTGCTACCAACAGTCGGGTTATTTGGTTCTTTTAACCTCTCTTCATTAGATGTACGTTGTTGGGACACTTCCTTACTAATAGTACTTCCCTCTTCTTAAATGTTTATTAGTACACTCCCCTCTAATATATCCATGCCTATTTCATTATCCATTCCAACCCTATTAACCTAGGTAGGCTTATAAATTTTTCTACGACTAGGCTTTGCCTCAATTGGTTGTCATTATTTCTTGTATCACTTGTGTGTTTCTTCTTCTGTTACTCATCCAACTTTATGAGTTCTAGATAGTCCCCTCTCTCAAATATCCTACCAATTGCAATCCACTGCTTACCTTATTGCTTTAAGGAGGGCTTCCAATGGTAGGATATCAGGACAAAATCATCAATCAACTTTTATTCATCTTTAAGCCTCATTAGCTGTATAGATTCAAGCATAGCAAAGTCAGTTATCTTCCTCTTTACTGTATTTTCATTTGTGCATAAGGTTTTTACTTAGTAGCTAGCAATAATATTAATCTTTTTATGGATCAATACTCTAGGGGAACATTGTGTATGTTAATCTACATTGGCATATTCTCATGCTTAATTTTATCAAGTCTAATACTTATACCTGAATAAAAATCAAAAAGTTGTAAATATGTCATAGTCTTAACTCAACTATGCCTCTTACCTCCTCTTCTATGGTGAATTTAAATAATACATTATTATTTTTAGAGATTATAATTTCTTGTAACTCTTTCACCTTCCATACTTTTATGTCTACTTGTTTATCAAATAGAAAGGAGGTCTTCTTCCAAAGAAGAAGCTGACTAAGATAGTGTTCTACTCTTGGCTCCCTCCTTCATTACTTTTAAGTTTGGTGTCTTAAAGGCTCTCCCTTCTTTTTTGGTAAGGGAAATAGTTCGAGGATGCTTTAGATGTTTCCCCTACTATCTTTCTCTAGTTCATTTAAGTGCTGGTTGAACTTAAGGAATCTTCTTCTTTATTCTTAGTCTTGCCTTTTCCTAAGAAAATAATAGTAGAGGTTTGTTTGATGAGAAGTGGTGGAAAGGAACTTGATCTTGGACATTCAGGTTGATACTTACAATTCTGACATCCATTGCTTTAAAGGGTTACAAGTTACTATAAGGTGGGGCTAGCTTAAAAACAAATACTTTAAAAGGTAACAAAAATAAGGCAGGAATTTAAAGGTAAGGAAGAAAAGACTGGACTCTCCCTAAATGGGTTCTAGAATAGATAAGAGGATAGGGAGTGAGTTGGCTTTTCTTATAGAAGCTAGTTTAAATTAGGAGAGGTAGATGAGAAGGGTAAGAAGTGGATGAGCTAGAAGGTTGAGGTAGGTATTAGGGTAAGGTATGTGTTACGTTAAGGTGGGAAAGGTGAAGCAAACTAAGGAAGGGAGTGAAAGGTTAAAGAGAGTGAAGGAAAAAAAACATGTGAAATATGGAACCAAAGGTGGAATTTAAAGGAAATAAGACTTTTGAATAGGTTACAAGGGCAAGGTGAAGGTCGTAGCAGAAGAAAAAGGTTTCAATTGTAGAGAGAAGGGATAAAGCCTCTCACTAGCCATTCTCACTTGTATGCAGCACTCACAAATTATTCTACACTTGCTTTCGACCTATTATACTTGTCATGATATTTATGTAACTCAATTCATCGTCCATTTGCTTTCAATATCTTAAAAATGCAACATGCAAACAAGATTATGGATAATCCTCACTTAATGTAATTTTGAATTAATTGGATGCAACATGACAAAACTAATACATGAATAATGGAAAAATTTAGATAGAGGATGAAGAACACCTTTCTTGACTTTCTTTACACTACTCCAGATCATTCAACACACATTACCCTTAGAGATAAATTCCTAAATTTAGTTTTCATATTTAAAAATTTGTCTTCCTCTAATCATTTTGTCTAAATTCACCTATAATTTTTTAACTTTATAATTAACACATTAAAACAAAAAATAATAAAATTTTAGGTCTCAAATTCCTAAGTCAACACATAAGAGAATGTTAAATTGAGTTAATTATTTTTAAATTAGGAAATATGATATAATTGATAAAATTATTTTTAATTAATAATGATTATAATGTTTCTATTTTAGTTTTAAAGTAACTGGATTATGAACTACATCAAGAATGTATTTATTAGTTGAGAGGAAGGAAAGAGGGTCAAGATTTAAGAGCATTATTTCTTCCTATTATTTACCTATCATATATCTTTGAAGAAAGAGCCAAATTAAACCTTAATGTCAGACCCCGTTACCGGAGTCTAACTCTTGCTTGCTTACTTGCTCTGATACCATACTCTGTCACTTTCATGCATGCAGAATATCTTACCACGTAAGTTATCTTCCAGAGATAACACCTTAATCACTTTCGGATTATCTTCTCAAAACTCTCATTTTATTAGTCTCAGCTCAGCTCCTAGAACAGTCGACTAGTCCATTCCTACCTTTCAACCTGAATCCTCTCATTATC
>JANQAP020000181.1:3745979-3761576 GCA_026874005.2 Erythroxylum coriaceum
TCCATATATGGTCTCAAACAGTCTTCCAGATCGTGGTATTTTAGATTCCATGAAGCCATTACTTCTTTTGGCTTAGTCATGGTTTCAGAAGACCATTATGTGTATGTCAAGAGAACAACAAGTAGAATTATGTTTCTCATTTTGTATATTGATGACATATTACTAGCCGATAATAATATGGAAATGCTCAAAACCACTAAACAGTGGTTGTCCTCTATTTTTGATATGAAGGACATGGGTGAAGCTAGGTATGTCTTAGGTGTGAAAATAACTCGAAATCGTCCCAAGAAGCTTCTTGGTTTAAGTCAGGAAGCGTATATTAATAAAATCTTGGAACGTTTTCGAATGAATTATTCCAAACCCGTTGACACTCTAGTTGAAAAGGGTCTAACCTTAAGTCTTAATCAATGCCCCAAAACAGATAAGGAAAAAGAAAAAATGAGTAATGTTCCCTATGCTAGTGTCGTAGGAAGCTTAATGTATGCTCTGTTGTATACACGGCCTGACATTTGCTTTGCGGTTAGTTTGGTAAGTTGTTACCAAAGCAACCCAGGACTTGCTCATTGGCAAGCAGTCAAAAAGGATTTTTCGCTACCTTCGTGGTACTTCAGACCTTGTCCTTTGCTATCAAGGCGGGAATTTAAGGTTAAGGGGATATTCGGATGCCGATTGAGATAGTGACCCGGATGAGTCTAGGTCAACCTCAGGATATGTCTTCACCTTGGGAGGCGGAGCCATATCTTGGTGCAATAAGAAGTAAGACTGCATAACATTATCAACAATGGAAGCAGAATACATTATTTTTTGTCTTGTCCCACAAGAGGCAATATGGTTGAGAAGTTTTCTTCAGGATCTTAATCTTACTCCTAGAGTTAATGATCCTATTGAAATGTTATGTGACAACACTGCTGCCATACAGTTTGCTAAAGATCCGAAGTTTCATAGAAAATCCAAGCACATCAAAAGACGTTATCATTTTGTAGGAGACGCCATAAAAAATAGAGAGATTGCCATAAAGTATATACCTACTAACAAGATGGTAGTTGATCCCTTAACTAAACCTATTCCTCGAGATTTGTTCAAGGCTCATGTGATGAGTTTAGGTTTGCGTAGGATTTAGTTTTTCATTGAATTGTATCTTGTTGTATATTGGACATGTTTTAATTGTAAGGAGCATTTGTTTAATAAAAGTTTTTCTCCAATGTTCATTGGTACGCAATTACATAATAAGGCACATTTTAATGTCACCAGGCTTCTGATTAACCTTGTCACACAGGTAATCGCCCTAACGCTTGAGTAGTGTGTAGGATGAGACTTCACAATATTAATATTGAGTGTATTTAATATTGTGTTATCTTCATACTTGTGTAGTATGCATGATAATTTTTTTATTTTATTTTTTATTTGAATAGTCGCCTTAGTAAGTCTAAGATGAGACTCTGATGAGTTAGATGTGTAAGATTCAGATTTCACATTGAAGTCTTAAAGCCAAATCTCGAGTGTCAAGATTAGCATTAGATATGTTAATCTAGTGGCTTGGATTAGTTTTCAGTAAAGCTAGATTCATGATTTGCATAGCATAGAAGAGTGACATTCCCAGCTTAGTGGGAGCTATGCTATGACACACATTTCATACTGTGTGTGCTATATAACGACCTTCTTGTGGAGTGACAGTTAAATCCCTTTCTCTGTCACTGTGTGATCCCATAGACTTTAATGTCTAATCGAATGAAACCCTTCGACTTAGAACTATGATATGAAGTCAAGGCTTGGTGTTACTACTTTAGTGTGTTGTTCAAGGGACTAAGATGTATACAGTCCAACGAAGCACATTAGGAAATCAGTTAAGATATGATGGATTATTATGAGTGTCTAAGGAAGAATCTTTTCCTTCATCACCATATCAGCCCGGGCGATTTTACTTGGTGTATAATCATATGATATATCTATGAGCATAAAGGGACAGTGTATGCGTTCGGTGATTTTTTTGGGGATGATTTGGGGTATCATGAATATGTGAAAGTATTATGTTAGTTAGATGGTGACTTAATATAACATTATTAGTTCTTTAATGGTCGCACGCCCCATTCTCAGTATGACACGTGAAATTTTATAGGGAAGATGTAACTCGTGGCTTATGTGGCCGAGTGGGAATTGTTGGCAGTTTAAACGACCATTAAGAAATATAACCGTTGTTTGTTCCCTTTATAAAGAAAGGCTTAACGGATGCAAATGTATCAATCGACATGATCACAAAGAAGAGAAAAATAAAGTTTTCTCTATTATTCTCTCTCACGTGAAGCAAACCATCAAAAAGTTTAAAGTTTGGGGTGTGAGTTAACAGTGACTCTAGTAGCCATCATACATCCGGTGTTTGTCATACGTGGACTAGCAAACGATAAATCGATTTACCGTTTCCACACTAAGGTCAGTCCTTATTATTCTTCATTATAAATCTAATTTAGTATAATAATCAATATAATTATTTATCAAATTAGTCATTCTTTAATTCTTAGAGATGTAGGCAAACTCAATTAACGAAATTTTATTAAAATTTACTTATAATATTGTTTTATTTCTTTAATTATTTTCCCAACAAAATTTTACATGAATGCTTTACTTATATTATTTACTGTGTCACTTTTAAAGTTACAGGCTTCCTCCAAAGGATCTTTTACGTTTTAAAAGTCGTTAGAATTGAACGTTCGATGTGCATCACTAGTTTACCACTATCTTCCGAGCCCGAAGTCAATAAGTCATCATACTTTATTATTATTTTTAATAATTTTTATATTTTAATCTCACAACACAACGCCAAACTAGCATGTGAACATCACAACATTTATATTCCTGTCTTTCTCTCTGGTGCTTGCTGTGAGGATCTTTGCTCTGTCTTTGTTCATCTTATATCTCGCGCGCTTCTCTTGCAGATCTCTCTGTTCAATTCTGCACCTTAATTCACACGCAAATCAGGTAGCTTTTACCAATTATTATGGTGATGCTTTTACTGTGTCCTTCCCACTTAGTTGCCTTTTGCTTTTTGCTTGTTTCCTTTAATATATGCTTCTGTTTGCGCTGTCCTATCCGATTGATCCTTGCAGGCATGAGATGTCTAAGTTCAATTCCTTCTGTGATTTTGCTGCTACCGTTCATTTCTCTCGATGGTTTTTTATGGGGTTTTTTTTCCATTATGTCCTGTAGATTCGTGGTTTTCCTGTGTATGAATCTCAGCAAGATGTCTTCTTTTCCCTCCTTTCTGTTTCTTTTTCTTCGTATGTACTATTCGTATTGCATTTGATTCTGGTTCAATTCCTTTTTGTAATTAACTCTTTTATGCACTTGCTTGGATGCTAGTGAATTTGTACTTTTGTGTTTCATGTTTTTGCTAGGTTGATTTCATTTTAGAATGAAGTTTAAGTCTAATCTTGCCTTGTGTTATTCAAATACATTAATGCAGCGAGTTCTGCTGTACTCTGTATTTTTCTTCCCCCTGAAACTCTTCTTAAGGAATGGAGTTTCAATGGGGCTTGAACAGAACAATATTTTTGCTCGAATTTTTTTATATGAAGCTTAGTTTTATTGCATTGCTCTTACTATTTGAAATATGTCCAGGAAGGATTTGCCATTAAGTCAGTCAGATAATTTTGTGGGTTCATCACGCTAAAACGCTCAAGTATCTTTTGTTTCTTGTTGTCTTAATTTTGCTTTGGAGGTTTGTGTTTTGGTATTAGCGACACAGGCCTTTTGCCACTATCTTTTACCTTGTAGTTTTATAAATTAATGTAATTCAAAAGTTTTTCATATTACTAACTAATTCTTTTTAACAAAAATTGGTAAAAGTGAAACTTTCTTTACTATAAAAAATAAAAATTATTTTATTAATTACCCAACTACAAGGACTTCTAAAGCTAAATTCAAATTATAAGGAGTTTTCAGGAAACTAAAAAGTCACAAAAGTTTTTGTGTAATCATTGCTAACAGTGAATGCTTTTTAATCACCTAAAATTCCCATTATACTTTTAACAGTTGATGGACTATAATAAACAAAATGATAGGAATGAAATAGAAAAATAGGATATCGAGGAGGACTAACTGAATTTAGAAAAGAAGTTGCCGCAGGTGGTTTTTTCCTAGCTAGTTCAACTACTGAAATCAAATTCGAGTAAGATGACTGAAATAGGAACTAGAAATAAATACAACTATTAAATGGGTTGTCAATTTCCTAAAATTCCTTTTCTTTAGGGGTGGAGTTTAAATATGAATAGAGCACATGTTTCTACTACATTTGGTCTCTTAGACCTATATGATGTTGCAGCCATAGCAGTTGATATGCATGCAGCAATATTTGGCAAGTAAATGCAATGATTATTTCACTGGTTTAGTTTCCTGCTTGGATGTATCTTCACATTGTTGTCAGGTTGATTTTGGGAACTCTATTTCATTTCCCCCTTATTAGGGATTAGACCTCTTAGTTTAACAATTTTTTTCTCCTTTTGTTAATCAGCCCTCAATCTCTCTATTTTTGTGATTTTGTTGTGCATGTGGAATCGATTTTTACATATTTATAGTTGTAAAGTACATTATGTTGCTTATTGAATTTGGTAAATGCTTGTCATAATTTCTTTGGCATATGAAATCATTTTTGTTGATATTCTTGCTTCACTAATTTCAGTATCGGGTTCCAATTGTAGATGGCAACGCAGGAAACTGTTCCTGCTCCGGCTCCGGCTCCGGCTCCAGATCCAGCTGCAACCCCTCTTGCTCCTAGTGCTGAAGTCGTCGGAAATGCCTTTGTGGAGCAGTATTACCATATTCTTCACAAATCTCCACGATTGGTGCATAGGTTTTATCAGGATTCAAGTCTACTCAGCCGACCAGAAGCAGGTGGCGTTATGGAAACTGTGACTACCACCCAAGTAAGTATCAGAGTAGTTTGAATTTTAGACACATAAATTAATGTTAATATCATGAGATATAACAACTTTTCTTGTTCATTAAATATTTTACTGTGTTTGCTGTGTGAATCATGCAATGGTTGTAAACGGAATATTTTAGGGTGTGATGGGTTGCCAACACCTGCAGTAATGTGGATGCAAATGCTTTGTGATGACAATGAGTAACTGGCACGAGAGGGTTGTTCAGTTAGTTCTGTAGCAAATCTAGACATGCATTTGTTATCTTGTTGCCATCATCCCTTTTGTGGAAGGATATTATTTTGTGAGCCAATATCTTTATAATTTCTGTTGGATTTTATATCTCTATTATCTCGTATAGGATGCATTGCTCTGTGGGTTGTTAAATCTTTATGTGATATAGCGTGGAACACCGTTTTGAGTGTGAGAGGGATTTTGGTTACAGCAATGGGCTAGCTTGGAATTTATTGAGGAAGTTTATTTTAGAAATGAAGGCATTAGTCAATAACTTATGCTTCTGAGCTACTTTCAGAAGTTGAGAAGAATAAATTTTAGTGTCTGGTGGGATTCCTGTACATGCTATCCATTTAATTAAACTTTTTATGTTGTTTATTTGTAACACTTTTTTTTGTTGTTACTTGGTAATGTCTCAAAATTGTGAAACTGATTTCTTGATGAGCATAATACTTCATATGATACACTTCCTTTCAACTGTGAGAGGCATTTTTGGCTATGGCGATGGGGTAGCCTAGATTTTATTGAGGAGTTTATCTTATAAATGAAGGGCATAGTCAATAATATATGCTTCTGAACTATTTTCAGAAGATGGGAAGAGTTAAATTTTGCGGGACCTAGTGGGGTTCCATACATACTATCCAATTATTTAAACTTTTTATATTTCTTTTTTGTAACACTTCTTTGTGTTACTTAACCTCTGAAACTAGTAATGTGCTCAGAAATTTGAAACTGTTCTGCACATTACATTTCTTAATGAGCATAATTTTTCATACATCTGCACAACATTGGAGAGCATGCCATCATGTTGAATCTTTGCAGTACTGGCTGTTAACAGCTTTTTGATGGTTGTTAGTATGAAATCGATGATTTATGTAGCTAACTTGCTTTGAGTCATGGTCAATGATGTGGGATTTTTAGTGCTTGCATGGAAGGATTCTGCTAGTTGATGTTTGTAGGAAACTAACACGTTATGTATATTGTTCTGTGACTATAATTTTAAGGGTGTTGAGGATTGATACATGTTAACATGCAATCCTAGCCATCACAGTATGCTGCTGTGGGCTTGTTTTTCAAGTTTGGGCATTTCGTTAGTCATTACAACTTTGAATTGAGAGTCCTGAATTACAGTGGGACATGAATGTAGGATGACAGATATTTTTTTTAAAACTGTTTTTCATCTCGGAGCAGGCAATCAATGATAAGATTATTTCGTTGAATTATGAAGACTACACTGCTGAGATAAAAACTGCAGATGCTCAAGATTCTTACGGGAAAGGGGTGATTGTTCTTGTAACTGGTTGCTTGATTGGAAGGGACAATGTAAGAAAGAAATTCTCGCAGAGCTTCTTTCTTGCTCCACAAGACAGAGGCTACTTTGTGTTGAACGATGTATTTAGGTTTATTGAGGAGACTGAAACATTGCAGAACAATTCTGCACTTGTTAATGGAATCCACAACACTGCTCCTTCCAGTTCCTGGATTCTGGAACAAGGTTGATATCACTCTTTACAAACTAGATCATTAACTTCTTTCTTGTCCCCAACCTCTCCTTTTCCTGTTTCATATTTCACTGGGACATAAAAATGTTCTAATTGTTTTTTACGTTGCTCTGTAGAGCCTAGTCAGAGTTCAGATTATGCTATAGTAGATCAACCTCCTTACTTTGAGGAGGAAGATCCTAATAATGGTGCTGAAGTTTGTGATCCTTCTGATAAGGAAGAAGGATCAGTTACTGAAGAAGTGGTTATTGATAACCCAATTGATTCAACTCAGAATATAGTTGGTAGCAGTGTTGATGCAGTTTTGGCAACCTCAGAGGATGCTTCAAAAAAATCCTATGCTTCAATTGTAAGTTAATGCCCTTCAATTGCTAATATCCTTCTCCTACACTTGACTTGTTTATGGGTATTGCTAACCAGATTTTTGAACAGGTGAAAGTGATGAAAGGTAAAAGACCATCTAATCCAGTGTATGTACCTACCAATAATGTCAGGCCATTACCTGCAAACTCTGAGCAGCAATTACTCAAATCCACAAAAGCTGCTTCTGAAACAGAGGCTTTGGCTCCAGCCAGTGGTAATGCAACTGAAAGTGGTGACATTCCTGAAGAAGGTGCATTTTCTTGACAAGTGATAGATTATTGAACACTGATAAAATTCGACTGGATTTTCAATGTCCATGTCACATATTGTACCTTGCTTCCAGTCTTGGATGATGTTGATTTTGTGATGCAAATATGTTTTTCCTTGTTATCCTTAAGGTTATGTCTTAGTTCTACCATCCCTACCAAGGGTTTGGTACTAGGTGGTGCTGAAATATTCTCTTATACAGAATCATGTTTTGGGTGTTTTTATGACAAGGGATGGAAAAGAATGTAAGCAGAATGTATGATCTTCTTATTCCCATTTTGGGCAAATTATGCTTGTTACAGCTGAAGGATACTCCATATATGTGCGCAATTTGCCTTTTAATGCAACGACTGCACAACTTGATGAGACATTTAAGAAATTTGGGCCAATTAAGCATGACGGTATCCAAGTCAGAAGTAGTAAGGTCCAATATGCATATCATTGTGTTTTTCACTTCACCTAATTGTTTATTTATTTGAACTTATTTAAATTTCTTGTTATCTGCAGCAAGGATACTGTTTTGGTTTTGTTGAATTCGCATCATTGAGTTCCATGCATAGTGCACTTGAGGTACTACCTCATGCCCTTACATTACACTTGTTAATGCTTGTTTTGTTCATGTCTTGTTTTAACATTCTTATTGTTCTATAGCTAAGAGAATTGCCTCTTCTTGTTGATTGGTACCTGGATTCATCAACCAATTGCCTTAATGGAGTTCTATATTATTCTTGGAAATGCAATCTTGCTCCTGTATACTTGGGAAACTGAACCTTTCACAGTAAATTAATTGAGCTGTAGCTTTATTATTTATAGAGAATCGTTGAATATGAATTTGGAATCTAATTCTTGGAATGGGTAAAACGGGAAAAAAGAAAGAAATTCCAATCATGTTGTTGCTAGGTTATTCCCATTTAAGATCAACATCAAAGTTCAATTTTTTTGATCTATTAGACATCTCAAACGGAAGGAAAACTTGCTTTATTTGACCACATCATGTGGACCCTAAAAAAGAAAACTCCTGGACAATGGCATTGAATTTATATGAGAATATGTATGTAAAACTCTGCCATTGGTTAGATATTTCGAATTGTACACACTCGGACATTCAATGTCTATATTACTTGGTTTAATTTGTGATTGATAACTATCAAAATTTAGGGTTTAAGTTATCCTTTATTGACACTTAATAGGATATATATATACAAAGAGTAGAACACAAATTAGGAAACTAATCTCCTAATCCCACTAAACTAGGAAGTTGACTTTATTTTAAAATCCCTTATCTTTGGGATCCTAACAATGCATATTCTATACACGATATTTATTTAAAACAGTATCTATATCTATTATTACAAATTCTCACACTCTTCCTCAAGCTGGTGAATAGGAATTTTCCATTCCCAGCTTGGATAGAATATCCTCAAATATTGAGCTACTCAATCCTTTAGTGAGAATATCAGCAAGTTGCCCCCGTGTTGACACATACGGAGCGCATATCAAACCACTGTCTAACTTCTCCTTGATGAAATGTCTATCCACCTTGATGTGCTTTGTCCTATCATGTAGAACTGGGTTGTGGGCTATGCTTATTGCTGATTTATTATCACAACAAAGTCTCGTAGGACCATCCCACTCAATCTTTAAGTCTTCTCGAATGATTTTCAGCCAAAGCAATTCACATATACCTTGTGCCATAGCATGAAATTCTGCATCTACACTAGATCGTGCTACTACCCCTTGTTTCCTACTTCTCCATGTGACCAAATTCCCTTTAAGAAAGGCACAATACCCTGATGTAAATCTCCTATCAACTACTGATCCTGCATAGTTAGCATTAGTATATGCTTCAAGTGTCGTATTTCTATTTCTTTTAAACAAAATCCCTCTTCCTGGCGTTCCCTTAAGGTATTGCAAAATTCTATGTGCTGCTTGCAAGTGGACTTCTTTAGGACTATGCATAAACTGACTTACCATGCTTACGACGTAGGTTATATCAGGTTTGGTGTGAGCCAAATAGATGACTCGTCCTACAAGTCGTCGATACATTTCCCTATTGACTGGAACATCTTCATCTGCTTTTCCCATCTTAAGGTTCGACTCCATGGGTGTATTTGCGGGTTTGCATGCAACTTTACCCGTCTCCTTGAGTAAATCAGTAACATACTTCTTTTGGGATATAAAAATTCCTTTTCTGGAGTGTGCTACCTCAATTCCTAGAAAATACTTTAACCTTCCCAAAGTCTTAATCTCAAACTTCTTAGCTAAACAATTACTCAAGATCTGCTGCTCTATCTCATCATCTCCTGTTAGTATGATGTCATCCACATAGAATAGTAATACTGTTACTTACCCTGTGGTTGAATGTTTAATGAACAATGTGTGATCTCCTTGACTTTGCTTATATCCTATAGATAACATGACCCTTGCAAATCTGCCAAACTAGGCTCGAGGGGATTGTTTCAATCCATACAAGGCTTTATTCAGCTTACATACAGTATTGGTGGTCACCTTTGTTTCATAGCATGGTGGGACTTCCATGCAAATCTCCTCCGCTAGATCCCCATGCAGAAATGCATTCTTTACATCAAATTGTTGTAGTTCCCAACCATGGTTTGCAGCTAGAGATAAAATTACTCTAATTGTATTCATTTTAGCCATAGGAGCAAACGTCTTTAGATAATCAATCCCATAAGTCTGAGTGTATCCTTTGGCTACAAATCTTGCTGTACCTTTCAATCGACCCATCAGCCCTATATTTCATCGTATACACCCATTTGCAGCCCACCGGCCTTTTCCAGCTGACAATTTCACCAAACTCCAGGTTTTATTCTTTCTTAGTGCCTCCATTTCCATATCCATGGCTTGGTTCCATTTTTCATTAGACAATGCCTCAGATAAGGTTGTAGGAATGGTTGTGGTATTGAGGTTTACAAGAAAGGCTTTAAATGTTGGTGAGAAGTTTTGAAAGGACATGTAGTGTGAGAGTGGGTATAACGGCCTTTTGGTGTTTTGGTTCCTTTCCTAATGGCAATAGGTTGGTCCTAATCTTCCTCACTAATCTGTACTTCAGTTTCAATTTGCAAAGTGGGGAAATCAGAAATTGTTACCTCATTTGAGGAATCTAGATCAGATTCTTGTATATGCACAGATTCTGGATTGACCTCTTTCCACCTTGAGTACACCAGATTTTTGCCAAATCATACATCCCCAAAAGTAGATTTAGGTTCAAGAATGGGTGTGGGTTCGGTTCAGATTCAGGAGATTTTGGTTCTGGTTGAGTTGAAGGCATTTGACTGGGTTTAGATAGAAGTAAGGGATCATATTCAGACAATCCAAGAATGAACTCCTTATCTTCCTTGAGATTCTCCCCCTGAAGATAAGGATGAAATAGGCTTCTTGTTCATTGAAGCTTACATCTCGGGACTCACGAAATTTCTTAGGAGGATGATGATAGCACTTATACCCTTTTGAGTTGATGAATACCCTACAAAGATGAACTTCAGTGCTCTAGGATCCAATTTCCCACGGTCTTGGCTGTGACTATGAACAAAGGACACACACCCAAAAATGCGAGGTACAAGATTGTTTGTAGTGGATATATTTGGGTAGAATGAAGAGAGTACCTCCATTGGACTTTTGAATCCTAGGACTCTAGAGGGTAGTCTCTTAATGAGATGAGTGGCTGTTAGAACTGCTTCGCCCCAAAAATATTTTGGTACATTTTTCTAAAATAATGATACTCGTGCTTGGTCTAAAAGGTGTCCATTTTTCCTTTCGGCTACACCATTTCGTTGGGGTGTTTTAACATAGGAAGACACATGAAGTATCCCTTCTTTTTGACAATAGATAGTAAGAGTTTGGTTGAAGTAGTCTTTGGCATTGTCTGATCTAAGTTTTTTGATGTTTACACCAAATTGCTTTTTTACCATAGAGACAAAATGAGGAAGTACAGAACTAACTTTAGACTTGTGTTTGAGCAAGAAAACCCAAGTAACTTGTTACGGTTTGATCCAATTGTAAGGTATGGGACTTGGATCCCACATTGATTAAATACAAAGTTAGTGTGGGATTTATAAGAACTTTGGGCTCTCCACCCTCACAGGCTAGCTTTTAGGATGTGACTCTCCTAAAGTCCTTATCAATTGGTATCAGAGCCGGTCTTAGAGTGGAGCTGGTCTTGGAGTGGTGGCCCACGGAGTGGTGGCCTGGGAGTGCAAGCCGTGACTAACGTGGCCGTGATCAACAAGGATCTTGGTGTGACCCATGGAGTGGTGACTTGAAAGTGTCAGCCATGACCAACGAGGACATTGGTCCTTATAGGGGGACCAATGTTATGGTTTGATCCAATTGCAAGGTATAGGACTTGGATCCCAAATTGATTAAATACAAAGCTAGTGTGGGATTTATAAGAACTTTGAGCTCTCCACCCTCACAAGCTAGTTTTTGGGGTGTGAGTCTCTTAAAGTCCTTATCATAACTCTAGTGTAGTCATCAAGAAAAGTCACAAATGACCTTGCCCCTAACACATTTGAAATAGTTGAGGGACCCCAAATATCAGTATGAATAAGATAAAAGGGAAAAATGCTTCTTTTATTGCTGATAGGAAAAGGTATACGCTTGTGTTTAGCAAGTTCACACACTTCACAATGAAGACTCTCAAAATCTAGCTTTGTAAACAAAGCAAGAAACAAAGATTTAATAATTCTAAACGATGGATGACGTAAGCTACGATGATATAAGAAGATTTTTTCTTTATTTGACAACACCGACTCAGGCATGAATGAATAGGGTGATCTACTCTTTGATATGTTTGACCCGTTTGCTTCCTCAAGGTAGCAGCGACCATCCCGTTCTCTAGCACTTCCAATCATCTTCCCCAAATTCCTCTCCTAAAATAAACAATGGTTTGAATGAAATGTAACATTACAAAGTAAATCCAGTGTGAGTTTCTTTACAGATATTAAATTTGTGGACAGCTTAGGGACATGTTGAACATTTTTCAATGTTATGCATGGGTTTATTTTGACATCTCCTATGCTAGCTACAGTTGCTAAGGATCCATCTGTTGTGGCTATTTTCTTATTGCTTGGCCAAGGGGAATAGGTGGTAAAGTGTTTGGATGAATGAGTCATGTGGTCTGTGGCTCCTGAATCCATAATCCAAGATTGCTGAAAAACCTTATCTGAGACATTTAATCCAAATGAAAAGAAACACATACTTGAATGCAAAAAGGTACATGTACCTGCAGGTTTCTCCGTGTTGCTAACGAATGCTCTCATCTTTTCCACTTCATCTTGATTGAAGCCCTTCGAGTCTTGCTTGTCTTCCTGTTGAGATTTACTTGTAGCAACCTGCATTTGTCCATTACCCCTCGGTTGATATCCTTTCTGTCCCCACTCACGGCTAGGAGGCTTTCCATGCAACTTCCAGCACTGCTCCTTCATATGACGCAGCTTTTCGTAGTAGGTACACCACAGGTCATCACGGTTTTGAGGCTTGGATTGAACCCCCTTTCCAGTCTCTGCATCAAATCTTTTTCCAGCCTGCTTTTCACTCCTAGCTACCATAGCCGAACCATCAGAAGGTTGAGAATTAAGCATTAAATTTCTCCTAGTTTTTTCATTCTGAATAATAGCCACTGCCTCATTACAACATGGAACTTTATGCTTTCCGAGTATTTGGATGCTTATTTGATGAAACTCGAAATTCAATCCCACAAGGAAGTCATAGACTTTATCCTGTTCAATGAACTCTTTTAGTATAGCAGAATCATCAGGACACTTGGTTTGAATTACTCGATAATGATCAAGTTCTTGCCATAACGACTTCAACTGGTTGGCATATTTCATCACAGATTTGTTCTCTTGTTTAGAAGCAACAGTATTGACTTTCACTTCATACACTTGGGCCGCATCCCTAGCTTTTGAGTATGTCTGCTGAATCGCATCCCAAATGTCTTTGGCTGTAGCCATTAACAACACCGTATCTTTTATTTCAGGCATCATTGAATTCTAAAGCCACGCCATGATCAATGAGTCCTCATCCCATGCTTCAAAACCTAAATCTTCTGGCCTTGGTCCAGTTTCTAGCAAATGACTAATCTTTCTCTTACCTTTCAAAATAGTTCGAACAAGTTGTGAACACTAGAGATAATTTTTTACATCCAATTTGTAGGCAGTTTGAATGATCTACAAATCCACCGAAGATTGAGTCTTGATTACTTCATCTGATGAAGCCACAACGATTGATCCACTCTCCTTGTTTTCTGTCATTGTTCTTCAGTTCTATATGCAGTCAACTACTTAACGAAATTAATCAGCGATGAATGCTAACTGTCTGAATTACTCGATAATGATCAAGTTCTTGCCATAACGACTTCAACTGGTTGGCATATTTCATCACAGATTTGTTCTCTTGTTTAGAAGCAACAGTATTGACTTCCGAGATCCCCCCCTTTCATCACAGCATTTCATCACAACCTCCGAAAAACTTCCGAGAGTTCTTACTAATCTCCAAAACTATCCCCCTTATCCCATAGACTAATATTTTATATCTACTTATCCTAACAAACTTCTAAGGAATAGATATCTCCTACTAACTACCTGAATCCCTAAAATATATCGATATCTAACTACTGCTTACAACCTATCTTCTTCTTGCGTTTATAAACTAACCACTCTCCTCCTTTCTGATCATTATTCCTAACAATACCACCCCCTAATGAAAGAACCTTGTCCTCAAGGTTAAGCTCCGGAAATTGGCCATGGATAAGCTCTTGGTCCTCCCACGTAGCATCCTCCAACGGTTTGCCTTGCCAATGAATCAACCATTGATCACGGGTAACTCCTCGCATATGAAGTGTCCTGCTACCCAAAATTGCGACTGGTTTACATAATTCAAGAGTATAGTCCAACTCAGGAGGTAACTCTTCTTGAACATGGTGGTGCCCGATAACCTTTTTCAATTGAGACACGTGAAACACTGGGTGTATGCGGGCCTGAGGGGGAAGTTGCAGTCGAAATGCGACGGCGCCAACCTGTTTGTCCACCACGGTCCATAATATCGTGCTGAAAGTTTCGGGTGTAGTTGCTTAGGCATGAACCCTTGCCGTTGTGGACAAATCTTCAATTACACCCAATCTCCTACTTGAATGTCATGAGCACACCTACGGTCATCTCCAAAACGTATCATGTGATTGCGAGCGCATTCTAGATGATGTTTCAATTGTGTCAGAGCTTCGTCACAACACATTAAATCCTGCGCTACAACTTCCACCCAATCGGCGCTATAAACCAAAATGTCAAAAAAAAAACACTAGCACAAGCTTTCTAAGATAGGGCTGTAAGATTGAATTCATAGCACATTGGAACGTGGCTGGTGCATTGGTGAGACCAAACAACATGACGAGTGATTCGTAGTGACCCTGATGTGTCCGAAAAGCCGTCTTGGGAATGTGATCTTCATTCATGCGTATTTGATGGTACCTTGTTCGTAGATCAATTTTGGAGAAATATGTGGCTCCGAACAATTCATCCAAAAGTTCTTCAATCATAGGTATGGGAAATTTATCCAGTATTGTGGCTTTATTCAAAGCTCGATAATCAACACAAAACCGCCAACTCTCGTCTTTCTTCTTCACAAGAATCACCGGACTTGAAAACGAACTGTTGCTAGGTCTAATAACCCCAGAAGCTAGCATTTTTGAGACCTGTTTCTCAATCTCATTTTTTTGTAGATGAGGGTAGCGATAAGGTGTCACATTTATCGGATCAACCCCGACCTTAATTGGGATTTTGTGATCTGTTGGGTGGAAGCCCTTTTGGGTGTGAAAAAACTGGCTAAAATTCTGCCAACACTTGCTGTAATTGCTGCTGTTGGTGATGGTCAAGTTTTTCTCCTATTTCGCCGGTCCAGTTGTCATCCTTCTCTTGTTTATCTGAACTAAAAATTACCATAACCGCAATCTCAATTTCAGTAGTCTTCTTTAATGTCTTGCTGGAAATTAAAGATCTCGAAAGATTAGAATCTCCTTTAACAGTGACTGCGGATCCCAAATACGAAAAATTCATGGAAAGATCTTTCCAATTGTGTTGCACCTCGCCTAACGAAGCCAACCATGCCATTCCCAAAATAATATCCACTCCTCCTATCTCAATAAGAAAAAAATCTCCTGAATAAACATAACCTTGCATTTCCAGATTTAAACCCTCACAGCAACCTTGAGAGTCTTGTCTTTGATCGTTTCCCATCCTCACTCCGAAACTCGCATTGGTCTGCACTTTCCAGCCTTGTTTCAATGCCACCTTTTTCGATATGAA
>JANQAP020000181.1:3769743-3797815 GCA_026874005.2 Erythroxylum coriaceum
TTACAAATCTTGTAATAACAAGATGACGTAATTGGTGAAACTCTTTATCATCAAATTTAGGACCTATGCACAATTATGAATGAACTTAGATATTAACAACTTCATTAAATATTTGAAATATAGTATATGCATTTATAACAAAGCTAGATGTATCAATGGACATAAAAAACATCGTCCCCTTAACAAAATAAACTAAAAAATTGATGACAGGATCACGTCTTCTATTTGTTCAATAATCACACATGATTGAATACTCATAAATTAACCAACTCATTTTTTCATCCAAATAACTTTTTTTTTCATAAATAAAGTTGCTCAAAAGACTCTCTATGTAGTCATCAATTGAAAGAACTTTACATCTTAGACCATAAATGTCAATAACATCTTTTATAGGTTAGTAATAATAAGACTGAGTAGCATTAAATAATAAACCTGCATAATACCACCATCTATAGGGTGGCTATAGGTCAGGCCATATCCGGGCCTTAGATTATAGGGCTTGAGGCCCGACCGAACCTGGGGCTACCAGCTCGACTGGGCCTAACCCGATTTGACTTATTATTATTATTATTTAAAAAATTCAAAATGATATTGTTTTTGACAAAACGATGTCATTTTGTCACTGCCTGTCGAGCCTCTAGATGCAGGACTCGGTCAGAGGCCTGTTGGGCTCAAAAAATCATGTCTAAGGCCCAACTCAAGGTCCAATCAACTCGAGCCTAGCTTGTTGACTTCCGGTCAAGCAGGGTCAGAACTAGGCCCTATTGCCAAGCCTAACCATCTATTCATTGCCATGTCTACATTATGAGCTGCTTTTTTAAAATTATAAGACACTATGAATTGAAGGTTGAGCTCTAGGAGTTGTTCGTGGTGCAAAAAGGCTAGACATTTGTCTTCTTCTCTTCTTCATATCAGGTGTAACATCTCCTTCTTATGGGGTAGAAATGTCACCTTCAACATTCCTAATATCATCATAACCAAAGGAAACAGAACTTTCGCTAATAATTTTGTATTTCAATCTTTGTTTCTGTCTTTTTTATGTTGATAATCTTTAAACAAAGTTTTCATTTGTCATTTCACATCATGACAACATTTTTATAAGGCTCTATATCACCTTTGATTCTAGTTAAATGCTTCTTTAATCTGGTGATTTTTCTTAATTTTTCAAATGCTTGTTACAATATAAACAAATAGTATGGTTCTTCATTTTAGGAATCAATCTAACATGAGTCCAAGCTAGATCATCAAATCTTCCTAAAGAGGTGAATTATCAATAAAGATATATGTCAAAAATAGATTAATAACTTCATATTCAAAAATAAAGTTTTTGCATATAACATCATTATATAACTATAAAAATTCAATAGTTAACTATAAGCATGTTTAAATAGACTCTTACATCTTTCTTTATGATAATCTATATTATAAAAATGACTTTATTATATCAAATGAAAAGAAAATTTATTACTTAAACACATAATTTCGCATTATGATGAGTACTCAGTATATTTTCATAAATCAAGGCATACCTTAAAGGTCATCTTAAAGGCATACGATGAAAAGATAAATTTACATGGATTATTTTCTACTATGTATTTAACTACACATGAAATAGAATAATGAATGTACATTTGTAACTTTGTTATCATGTTGGAAATATTCCTTTTCAAAGTTTAATTCTTAGTATTTGTAATGTTATTTTCTAATGACAACAATGAACAATATAAAAATTCAAACATTTTGTTTTTAACTCACATGCATATATTAAATGATTTAATTATATATTAAATGATTTAATTATATATTAAATCTTATGTTAAAATGATTAATCTTATATTAAATACATTTTATATACAAATAATAATTAGTAAATTATATGTTTTACATAAATTAATTAACAATTTAATAAAGTAATTGCCTCCTTTTTATGATTATTATAATAATAACTAATCTGAAAATTTAAATAAATAGAACTTTATGTCTTCACGAATTCACAAAGTCTATAAAGTATAAATATATATAAATTCAACAACACATTCTATTTCATAATTTTCTAATAATTTTGGCTTAATTTTCTCATAAATTTACCTTTACAAAATAAACCTAAAAAGGTAGTCTTTAATCGCGCATATCCAAGCCCCATTTATATTTCATAAACCATTCATAAATTCACAACTTACTCACAAGTTGCAATAGAAACAACTTAAAAACACACAAAAATCAAACAAATAACAACCTAAGGTTCAGGAATCACGGGTTTATCTGATCTAGGAGATTCTGGAGCCTGGCCTTTTGGTAGATTTGGTGGGTTACAGGGAGAGCTTAGAATGCAGGGAAGAGCTGGCTTTTAACGGTAAAGAGCTGGTGGCCAATGATGTTGTAGTAGAGTTGGTGCAATGGTGCGGGTGCTGAGGCCCAAGTTGGTTTAGCAGTGTGTACGAGTCTGATGAGGTGAGGATAGTAAGTTCTAGCCGTCAAGGACTCAGAGGAGTTGTCACAGACATAGTTGTTGATGTTGAAGAGTAGTTGGAGAAAATAAGATGAGGGAGAGAGTAACTAAGTGAGGCAAGGTGGAGAAATGAGCAGAGACCAAAGGAGGACAATGCACTTAGGGTTAGGTAGGTTGGTTTAATTTTTTTTCAATTTGGTCCATAAATTTTTAAATTACATATTTCCATAAAATTTTAAATTACATAATTCACCCTAGTAAATACTTGTATTTAGGGTACCAACTGATATAGAACCAACAGTTTAAATACTATTTTTGGCTGATATCAGTAGGTACAAAACGATTATTGGTATCTAGGTAGAAAACATGGTAGGTATGACTTTGGGGAATTATCATTTGCTTTTCTAGTCTTAACTCGGATCAATATAATTTTATGATGGGTTTTACTATTTCCCACGATTATTATAAAGAACTTTATCAAATTTTGAATTGAATAGTCTGGTTTAATCATAGACATTTTTTTAGTTATTTGTTGCAATGGTGGAGTTTGTGTAAACTAGTGTTTACTTAAAGAATATCAACAAAAGATAGGAAATTTAAAAGAATGTTAGTAAAACCTTAAGTCCTAATTGCGGAATCATGCGAGCATTGGGGAGCCTTGACCAATTGTTTGACAATTGGGGTGACAAAACAAGGCAAAGACTTAAGAGTAGGTAAGGAAAATAGGAATTGTTAATGAGTTGACATGCATTGGTTCGTATTGGCGAAAATCTTCGACGAGATGCAAGATTCAAATATGAGACCAAAAGATAGCTTGAGATGGACCTTGAGTTGAAGGTTAGATGGGTCACATGTATAAAGAAAACATATGAGTGCTCTAAGGACTTAATGTGTGCTCAAATAGACATACTATGATTAATGGACTTGACATGGGTAAACATTGGACCAGACCAGGGTACTGTGAAAGGCTTTGAGTTTAGATAATTCATCATCAATAGATAGAGATTAAGGGGAGATCTTCAATGATGTAGCAAATAAGATCACAGTAGAGACCATGTGGGAGGACCGTCTGAAGATAGTAGAGTTTTTTATAGATATGGATGTATCAATCCTAGTTAAATATAATATCTTATCTTATTAGTTGTGATGTAGCTAAACCCTATTAGATAAAGTCTTATTTGGATAAGGATGTCATTTAATTGATTAGGGTGATACAATCTGATAAGGATAGATGTGATCTAATTAGTTCAGTTCAATTAGGATTTTAAATTATAAAGCCATTAATGCTTATAAATAGCTTATTTGAGCCTTGCTCTTAGGAGGAGAGATAGAGGGGAAGGGAACACATTGAGAGAGAGCATTTCTTTGTAAACTTTTGGGAAAGTAACAAAGATAAGTTTTTATTGTAGTTGTTATGTGTTTATTATTGTCTATAATTATTTAATACTTTTGTAGTATTCTTACTTGAGTATGAGAGTTAAACATTTCAAGGGTCGTGAGACATTTGAGAATAAGGTTTTGTTGGTCAACGCTCACGTGGGAAGGCTGAGTCTTACTTAAGTGGACCTAAGTGAGATTGTCATATAAAGGAGTATCCGTAACTTCAATATAAGTTGGTCTATAGGAAAACCTCTATAACTACTAGTATTAGAGCCAAAATATGTATCAGGAGGTAGTAATTTGACAGAGCATGTCAATAGAGTTGAGGCACTCATATGGCTAATTGCTCAGGTGGTGACAAAAAAAGGCAAAGATTTGTAAGTAGGCAAGGAAAACGGACATTGTTGATGAATTGGCATGCATTGGTACACATTGGCGGAAATATTCGTTGACATGTAAGATTTGGATGTGAGACCAAATGATAGCTTGAGATGGACCTTGGGTTGAAAGTTAGCTGGATCACATGTATGAGGGAGGCATTTGAGAGCTCTAAGGACATAATGTATGCTCCAATAGAAAGACTATGACTAATGGACTTAATATGGGTAAGCATTGGACCGGAACAGTGTGCTACAAAAGACTTTATGCTTGGATGACTCATCATTAGTGGATAAAGATTAAGGGAAGATATTGAATGATGTGGCTAATAAGATCAAAGTAGATATGCATTAGATCTAAAAGAGAAAGATCATGTAGGAGGATCAATCATCTGAAGATAGTAGTGTTCTTCACAAATATGGATGTATCATTCATAGTTAAATGTATTTTCTTATCTTGTTAGTTGTGATGTAGCTAAATCTTATTAGATAGAGACTTATTTGGATGGGGGTGTCATTTAATTGATTAGGGTGATATAACAGGATAAGGATAAAGGTGATATAGTTAGTTCAGTTTAATTAGGATCCTAAATTGTAAAGCCATAGGTGCTTATAAATAGCTTATTTGAAACTTACTCCTCGAAGGAGAGATAGAGGTGAACGGAACATATTTAGAGACAAAGTTTCTTTATAAACTTTTGGGAAAGTAATAAAGGTTGATTTTTACTGAAGCTCTTGTATGTTTATTGTTGCCTATGATTATTTAATACTTTCGTATTATTCTTATTTAAATGTGACAGTTATACATTTCGAGGGTCGTAAGGTGTTTGAGAACAAGGTTTTTTGGGTCAACGATCATGTGGGAAGGCTAAGTCTTACTTAAATGAATCTATGTGAGATTGTCATGCAAAGAAGTAAATGCGATTTTGGTATGTGTTTGGTGTCTAAGAAAACCTTTGTAACAATTTCCTTTAGTAATTAAAGTTAAAGAGATGAATTATAATTGATAGGTACCTGCTAGATGCTTCTTATATATGAAATATGCAAGTATTCATGTTGATTGTACTTAGAAGTGGGAGATGAATATAATCTTAGTATCCAGACAACTAAGCTAACTCTGCTTTTTTGGGAACTAAAGTTCATGATTAAAAGGTAACGATTTGGCACATTAAAGTAATGTGGTGTCTATGTACTCATTTAATGGGTAATGTAATCATAATTACATATCAAGATACTTTTTGGTAACTAATGTCAACTCTTCTAAAGTTATTATTAAACTAAAAAACATTTCAATCCATGTTTTGATGATAACAAAATATAGTTATTATTAATAATATATTTTTATGAGCAGTAGTAGCTTGACAGTAAGGCTCCTACGCATGACGTTAACATTTACGAGCCTCTATTGAGCCATATTGTTTAATTGATTGCATGATGAGGCCACTATCTCATGATTACATTATAGCTTTTTAATGGATTCTTGCTTCGATGCTTTTGAGTCTTAGCCTATTTTACTTTGAGAAGAACTTGATTCCTTTTACGATCTCATTATGCATTTGCCCAGAGAAAATGTTCACATTAATTCGTTATTGCTTTTCTCCTTTAGTTAATTGATTTCTTTCTTATGTTTCTAAAAAAGGAGAGAAAATTAGTGGTATTAAATATGTTTAAGGGTAATGGCTATTATATTTAGAGGGAGTGGATATTTCTTAGATATAATTAACATTAAACTTATTTTTAATAATAGTGAAAGCAATTTTTGAATATTTTTACCTCCTTATAAGCTGTGATTATGTTAATTGAATTTTGTTCTTATTTTTCTTGATCATATTTATGGTTGAATGACAAATGAGTTATCTTTTAATCTTTGAGATTTTTGTGATGCATAAGCTAATAGGGAGTCAAATGTGAATATTACTTCAATATGTTAATTGACTTTTCTTATTTTGCTTGATTATTTTACGGTTGAATGAAAAATGAGTCATCTTTTAATCTTTGAGATTTTCGTGACACATAAGATAATGGAGAGTCAAATGTGAATATTACGTCAATATGCTAATTGGTGGTTGAATCAAAAATGGTTTATCTTTTAATCTTTGAGATTTTTGTAATGTATAAGATAATGGGAAGTTAAATGCGAATATTTCTTTATTATAAGGACATTGATTGTACTTAAATGATTAATTTCATTATTAGTTTTATAACATAACAATATGTTTTGTCATTATTAAAAAAGGGGAGATTATTAAACCAAAAGAATCTATAATTCATGTTTTAATGATAACAGGGCGTAGTTACTAGTAATGATTTACTTTTATAATGTTTTGAAAGAAAGTAATATGAAATAAAGTCAAAAGACTCTTTATAAAGATAATAAAAAGAAGTTCATAAACTTCAAATCCATTCAAGTCAACATTTGTAATTTTTGTTGTAACTCTTACTTGGTTAATTTGATGTTTTTGGGGGCACTTCATGCATAAGCATGTTATATTTTGAATTTAATGCTTAAATATTTTCAATTTTCAATAGGAATTAATGTTTCTATTATAAAGAAAACCCTCTTTAAATTTAAAATAATCTTTGGAAAAATTTTGAAATGATTTTAAATCAAGTTTCTGTCAAATGAATATGTTTTGATCTTTGAAAGAATTTGAAAATTCTTAAAAGATATGTTTTGAGGTACATTTGTCGATCAACCTAGGTTTGTGGTCATCCAATGTATAATTTTGAACATATTGATCCACTAATATCTCGACAAACTCACGGTTGCATTTTTGACTTTCAATGTATATTGGTCGATCAAACTCAGACATTAGTCGACCTATATGCCTAAATTAATACATTGGTTAACCACTAACTAATAAATATAAGTTCATATTGCTTTCTTTTAAGATATCATAAAACTAAATCATTAATGGTATCAATGATTTATTATCATCAAAACATGAATTGGAACCTTCCTTTGTTTGATAATCTCTCTCTTTTTTATATGACAAAACATGTTGTAATATTATAAAGCTAATAATGAAATTAACCATTTAAGCACCATCAATCTTTCTATATTAAAGCAACACTTTTTACTCTCCTTAACTTATGCAGTGCAGAAACCTTAAAAAAAGGGATAATTTGTTTGTCATTGAACTATAAGTATAGTAAAACAAAATAAGAACAAGAGTCAAGTATCATAATCATAACTTATAAAGAGATAAATATATCTAAAAATTAATCTTTTATATTGATTAAGAATAAGTACAATGTCTAAGTATATCTAAGAAATAAAAAAGGAAATAAGAAAAAAACACCACTCCCTTTGAATACAAGATTCACTGCCCCCAAAATATATTTAATATCATAAGATTTCACCCTCTTTTTAGAAACATAAAAAAGAGATTAACTATCTGATAGAGGAAAATGAAAATAAATTAATGTGAACTATTACTTTAGATGATGCATAGTAAGATCTCGAAAGGAATTAAGTTTGTTTCAGAACAAAGTAAAACTGAGACTTAAGAGCACCGAAACAAGAAAATTGTGGAGCTATGACATGGTCATAAGGTGGTGCCCTTGTCATCTTCAAGCAACTTAATAGTATATAGTTTAAGAGATGTTATGAGTATCAACACCATGTGTGAGAGCCTTATTGTTTAAGCTACTACTATAATATCTATTTTTGCTAATAGGGCTCAATTATTTATCCATCAACTAATTGGTAAATTATGTGGTCAAAAGTGGAAATGTTAACAAAATTGAGATCAACTTTATTTTCTTTAGATGAGATATTCAAGTATTGAAAGATGAGAATAAGGAAGAGGGTATATGGGATATTTTATTTCTTTTTCTTGGTATTATTAAAGTTGATCATATTATACATAATTAAGTAACCATGATGAACATTTTCTCTTATCATTAGAGTAGAAAAGAAGGAAAGATCATCATGATTGAGAAAAATAAAGTGTCCACTAAAAAAGACAAAGTTATATTTAATAAATGGGTTAAATTTGTAGGATCCTCTTGTAGTTTGACAAACTATCACTTTAGTTCTTCATTTATAAAAACTATCAAATACCACCCTTGTTTTCTAGTTAATATATCATTTATCCCCTTACCATCAAGTTGTCATTAAAAACCCTATTATACACGGGAAAATGATGTTCTCTTGAAGTTTGGGATTTAAAGGAATTTTACTTGAATAAGGGTTAAATTCATTGAACCACCCTGTGGTTTGTTAATTACCAACGTATCCCCTACCTTTTAGAAACTACTAATAACCCCTAATTTTTATCAACGACATCGTTTTTATGTATGTAAATAAGGTTCATAATGATAACTTGATAGTAAGAGGGAAAGAAAATATATTAACTGAAACACAGAAGTAGTACTTGATAATTTTTAAAAATGAGGGACTAATATGATAGTTTGTCAAACCCAAAGGGTCCTAAGAAATTAACCCTTAATACAAGATGGTGAAAACGGGTAATAACAGTGAGGTCACAAACATCTTTGAGATTTCTAGTGATTTTTATCCTATTATCTAACTAAAAAATAGGTTTGACCCTATTAGATACAGAATAAATTCGAAATTAATATCTAGTAAGGCAATTGTAATAGGTATAATCTTCATTATGGAAACTAAGAATTTTATTGATAAGGTTACAATTGATATGAATCTCTGTACATTAGACCTTAGAAAAGATACAAGTACCAACAAGGATTATACAAGTTTTAAGGGGAATAAAAAAATTTCAAACTTGTGATACTCAATCGATAAGCCTTAGTAAGCAAGGATTCCCACTCTTTAACAAAATGAAAAATTAAACATCAAAATAATCTTTAAATTGATCTAAGAAAGCAAGGGAAATAAATGGTCAAAGGTGGGTACCTTTGCTTACCAAGACTTGTCGAGTGAGTCCTATAAATGTAAGGCTATTTATTACAACTTCATACCTCATAAAATTTGTGATAAAATCCATATGTTTTTCATGGTCCAAGGTTTGGCAATTTATCTAACCCATAACCTTTTTAATAAGATTCTTGGTATTCGTATATCTGAGTGTTATGCCTATTACAATACTTAATATTAGTTTCAACCTCACTCTGTGTCTAGTAAAGGCAAAACTATCTTTAAGTTAGATAGTAGAGAGGACATCAGTAGCAAGTTTAAATATCTTCTTAGCCTCAAAGTCATTCTTCATTTTCACCACCTTTTCTTTTTTAAATTTCCAAAAAGTGGGAGAGAATTAGTGATATTAGATATGTTCAAAGATGGTAGTTGTTATATTCAAAAGAAGTGGTGATTTCTTTATTTTATACTTAACATTGAACTTTTTTTAATATTAATGAAAAAGTAATTTTTGTATGTGTTTATCATTCAACTGCAAGTATAATAAAACAAAATAAAAACCAAAGTCAACTGGAATAATCACAACTCTTATGTAGGTACACATATATGAAAATTAATCTTTTATTAATATGAAGAATAAGTACAATATTAAATACATAAGAATCCCTTAAATAAAAAATTCACTCCCCTAAACAAATTTAATATCATTAATTTTTGCCCCTATTTGGAAACATAATAAGGAGATTAACTATTTAATAGAGGAAAGAAAAATGAATTAATATGAATAGTTCCTCTAGATGATGCATTATGAGATCTCAAAAGGAATCAAGTTTGTCTCGAAATAAAGTAAGTTGAGACTTGAGAGCATTAAAGTAGGAAAATTCTAGAGCTATGACATAGTCATAAGGTGGTGCCCTCATTATCTACAAACAACTAAACATTATAGCTCAAGAGAGGTTTATGAGTATTAAGGTCATGTGCGGGAGCCTCATTATCAAGATCATCATCATCATCATCATCACATCCAGTCCAAGTCCCGCAACAAAGCAGGGTCTGGGGAGGTCTGATAGTATGCAGCCTTACCCTTATAGAGTAGAGAGGTTATTTTCGGTAGACCCACATGCGAATGTGACAATAAAAAAGTGATGCAGGTTAAAAGAGTAGATATGAAAAATTATATGCTAAAAGAGTAGGTAAATAAAATTAAATAAGTAAATAAATAAATAAATAAAATAAAGTAGAACCAAAGAAGATATCTGATATGGTGCCCATATCTGCTACAATAGAAATAAGTACACATTTTTAAGAGAGAATGATAAGACAAAGAATAACTAAGACTGAGAACTGAACAAATACTGAGAGTTGAGCTACCAATTTCAGAATGAAGTAGTTAGGAAAAATATTTAGAAGAAATTGTATGCCACAATCACCTTGTTTACTTGGACTTTATTTGGAAGCAAATTACTACTACTCACCAAACATCCACGTATCTGTTATGCTAAGTCCACAACTGCTTCAACACAAACTATCTTTTTATAGTAAGTCTAATATCCTTACCACTGAATAAAAGGGGCAAGCTTTGTAAACACTGAATGCATCACTTGAAAGGTAAAAAATGACTTCACAAGCAGCCTCCTAAAGGGATGAATTTAAAATTTGATCACAAAACTTTCGAAAACGTCCTTTGGTGCTAAAATATGTAAAGTCAGCAAAGAGACAACAAATTAATCAAAGTAATGCTTTTCAAAAAAGAACAATGTTACTAAACATGACAGTAACGATTTCTGGGTAAAAGAATGTGCAAGATTTGCACCCCTAGTGGATGTCCCAGCTAATTAAACAAACATGGCATAGCATTAAAACCTATAGACAAATTTCTGTGCTAATCGATCATCCAAACTACAAAAACTAACTAAAAAGGTGCATTCTATATTTCATATTTCGATCTAACATTCATCAATTATAAATCCTTCACGACATTGATAAAATTCCATACAAAATTGGAACGGCTAAAATTAAGAATCAAAATATAAGGCAAGAAAGAAAAATTAACATCAATACAAAAAATGTGTTTATAGTCTCACTTGCATATATACGTACGGTGTAAAAAGACGTATTTTCACACTAAGCTCAAAACAAACCAATCCTATCGTTGGCGATCCATTGGCTTTAGTAGCCAAATTCTCACTTCAAGAGCAAAGGAAACAAGGAACCAAATAGAATTCTCACCCAATCCTTACAAGTGAAACTTGAAACTGAGTGTCACAGAAGGAGGAAGTAGCGTTTGGGGAGAGAAAATGCAGTAACATAAAAGAGGAGGAAGAGAGAGAGAGACAAGCATTTTGTTTTTCCTCTGTTTTTGAACTTATAGTTTTAAAAGTACTACTTAACACGAAGTGAAATCATAGAAATGCACAAGTAACTTAAACCCCATGTTCTTGGTACTCTTGTTATGTCATTTTATCAAACAGTTAGGAGATGTAAGTAGTATACAGAGAGCGAGAAAAAAAAACCTAGAAATGGAATTTGAAGATCAAGATTGTAGAGGGTGCGGTCCTCCTGGGACTTCCAGCGGCCCTTTTGGATCTGAGGTGTTCCTTCACCAAAGGGACTTCCTACGGCCCTTTCAGTACTCAATCTTTTGAAATGTAAATAAAAGGCACAATACCAAAAACTGAAAAATCAACGATTTAGAACTAGGGTTCCAAGCTTTTGATCAAAGTGACATGGCGTTGGAATGGGTTGTGCTAGGCTATGCCGCAGATGTGGAGGCAATCATGGTGCTCCTCCTCACAATCCCAGGCATCGATATAGTAGATATTGCTACTATATCTATTATTGTTGATAGGGTCTAATTATTTATCCATAAATTCATTTATAAATTATGCTATTAAGAGTGGAAATGTTAAAAAAATTGAGATCATCTTCATTTTCATCAAATGAGATATTGAAGTGTTGTGATCAAACTTATAAAATGAAGTAATTGTAATGAACATTTTCACCTATCATGAGAGTGAAAAAGAATCAAAGATCATCTTCATCGATAAAAGTAAAATGCCCATTAGAAAAGACAAAGTTATATTTATTGAAAAAATGGTGGAAATGAGCAATAACTTTGAGGGAACGAACATCTTTGAGTTTTCTTGTGATTTTTGTCGTACTAAGTTAAAAATAGTTTTGATTACACTATATATAAAGGGAGTTCAAAATCAATATTTAGTAAGGCAATTATAATAGGCATAATCCTCGGTTATAGAAACTAAGAATCTCATTAATAAGGTTATGAGTGAGATGAATCTCTATACCTTAGGCCTTAGGAAAGATATTAGTATCATCACGGATTAACCATAGTTTAAGGTTATAATAAAAAGTCTTACATTTTTTAGACTCACTCAACTAGCTTTAATAAGCAAAGGTTCCTGCCCTTTGATTAATAAAAAATTGAATAAAACAATAATCCTTAAATTGGTATAAGCAGGTATGGGAAATAGCACGATCAAAGTTGGGAACCTTTGTTTACCAAGACTTGCCTGGTGAGTCTTATAAATGCAAGGTTTTTTAATTGTAACCTTAGACCTCATATAATATTTAACAAAACCCATATATTTTTTATTGTCCAAAGTGGTGATTCATCTAACTTATGACCTTTTTAAGATTCTTGGTACTCTTATATCTAAGGATTTTACCTATTACAATACTAAATATCTGTTTTAACCTTACTCTTTGTTATTGGACCCTATATTTGAGTCTAAGCCTAATAGAGGCAAAACTATCTTTAAGTTAGATAGTAGGGCATACATCACTAGAAAGTTCAAAGATGTTTGTTGCCTCAAAGTTATTCTTCATTTCCACTATATTTTCATTAAGTATAACTATCTTTTCTGGTTGGCTGTTTAGTTTTCTCAGGCATGATGATCTTTAGTTCTTTTTCACTCTCATGATAGGGTAAGAATGTTCATCTTTTTCACTTCATTTTTCATAATATGATCAACTTCAATAATACCAAGAAAAAGAACCAAAACATCCTATGTGCCGTCATCTTTAGTCTCATCTTCTAGCACTTAAATATACTGTCTAATGAAGATGAGGTTGATCTCAAAATTTTCTTTGACTCTATCATAGTCACCGCATAGGTTACTATTTGGTTGATGGATAAAAAACTATATCCTATTAGTGACAATAAATACAATAGTAGCAATCCAATGATGAGGCTCCCCATACATGATGCTGATATTCATGAGCCTTTCCTAAGTCATATTATTGAGTTGCTTGCAGATGACAGGGTCACCTCCTCACATCTATGTCATTGCTATAATGGATTCTTACTTCGATGCTCTCGAGTCTCATTTTTCTTTACTTTGAGGTGAACTTATATCCTTCTCAGCTCTAACAATGCATACATATTAATTTATTCTTGCTTTCCTCTTCCATATAATTAATAAATTTTTATGTTTCTAAAAAAAAGAAGAGAGTTAGTGATATTAGATGTGGTCATTGGGAGTGGTTGTTGTATTAAGAAGGAGTGGCTATTGCATTCAGAAGGAGTGATGATTTTTTGGATATATTTGACATTAACTTATTCTTAATATTGATGGAAGAGTAATTTTTTGACATGTTTTTCTCCTTATAAGTTATGATTATGCTACTGGACTCCCCTTCGTATTTTGTTTAATTATGCTTATCATTAAATGATAAGTGGATTACTTTTAATCTTTTCATGATGGATAAGCTAAGGGGGAGTCAAATGTTAATATTGATTTGATATAAAGAGATTGATTATGCTTAAATGGATAATTTAACTATTGGTTTTCAAATATCATAACATGTTTTATCATCATTTAAAAGAAGTATGTTGTTGAACCAAGGGAGGTTCCAATTCATATTTTAATGATAATAAAATATAGTTACTATTGATAATTTATTTTCATGATGTCTTAAAAGAAAAAATATTAAATGAAGTTAAAAGAAACTTTTGAAAACAATAGAGAGAAATTTATAAACTTCAAATCCATTTAAGGATAAGAGTAAGACCAAGGAAGATTAAAGCATAAAAACTTTACAAATTTATTTGTAATTTTTATTGTATCTCCTATTGGCTTACTTTAATATTATAAGGGCTCTTTATACATATGAATATCGTATTTAAATGTTAATACATAAATCTTTTCAATTATCAAGAAGAATTAAAGTTTTCATTTCAAAGAAAACTCATTTGATCTTTAAAATATGAAAGGTACGACTTATCCCTTAATGCTTTTCAAAAAGTCTAAGTTAGTCCCTGCCATTATCTATGGTATCACGTTCCAATTTAATACTTTCAAAATGATATTGATAGCACCCTATATTCTAATATGATTAAGTTTTTAGGAGTTCCTAGTATATGGATCATCAAGCCTATGTAATGTCACAACTAGGTATTTGGACCCATAAAACACTAATATGATCTTAAAAATGATTTCTTTAAACATTGACCAAAGGTGTGATTTCCACCATAATGTTTCATAAAAGGTGTAAATAAGTCCCTACTATTATCTCATTAACTAGTTTTACACCCTATTTAGGGTGTAATGAGTACTATTCTAGTAACTTTAGGGCGCAAAGTGGTATTAAAGATAACGATAGGGATTTATTTAGACCCTTTATAAAAAATTAAGGTGTAAATCACACATTCAACCTTTTAATGTCTTCAAAACAATTTTCGAATGATTTTGGATCAAGTTTTTCTTAGAGAAGTTTTTTTCATCTTTAAAAGAACTTGAAGAATCTTAAAAATATATTTTTCAAGCACATTTATAGACCAAATTTGGTTAGTGGTCCACTTATGTATTGTTTTGGGTATATTGGATGATCAATATATCAGTGTGATTGACAATTTTATGTTGAAGGTTAAACAAAATATGTACTATGAGTTTGTAGGTATATTGATTGAATAATGTCTTAGAGCAATTAGCCAATGTAGTTTGGAAGTACAAAATTTTATGTACCTTGAGTTTGTTAAATAACTGACCAATATGTAGATTAATCAATATTACACACAATACCACTGTTCCTAATCATTACAATGGTTAATTTTTATGTCTAATGATATTTTAAATCTAGTATAACTATAAATATTTGGGTATTTAGTTGTTAAACATTTTTATAACATTTGGAGGTTATAATAACACATTAGAAAGACTTTTTACGTATTTTCAAGCATTCATTCATTGATTATGAAGTAATTATAAGTCTTTGAGTATTGAAACTAGTAAGCAATGCTTATTCAAGTTGTAAAGAACATCTAAGGTTGTTTCTTTTTGCAATTGATTGATCAAAGAAGAATTGAATTTACTCTTCATCCTTAAAGAAGATTGTGCAATGGTTTCTTATTGAAGAATATGAAAAAGGGCAACTCTTGTATGAAAATTAAGGTAGTTGATGAATGTTTAAAAAAGCAAGAGGATGAGGAGCCAATTACGGAAACTATTGATGAATTATTGGTATTCGCCTTAAGTACAAATAGTTTCTACCTCCCACAAGGCAAACTATTTCATTCAACTGAAGATTCACGGAGTTTTATTATTCCTTTTTTTAGTAGGAGTTTTTTATCGAAAAAGGCATCAATGGAGTCAATTGGTTTAATTAATTTCATACATTATGTCTTTGTTACTATCTTACCACATGTGGCTTATTCACAGGCCATTAAACCATTATATGGAGAAATGAATGGAAGGAAGTCACTAATTTTATATCCTAATTGATGGTAAATGTGAAGTGTACGTTGAGTTAACGATGCTAAACAAGCACTACTTGGGAGGTAACCCAAGAATTAAAATAGGTTTTTAAATTCCATTTCATTTTTTTTTCTATTTTGATGATTGCATATGATTTTATTAATTTTTATTGAGTTTTGGTGTTAGGATAAAAAACATCCTGATGTGATTGTTCATATTTATCATCTTAGGGTATACGTGTTAAAGTTTCGTAACTTTGAGTGATCAATTTTTATTTTTTTTCCAACTATTTTTCATGTTATACAAGGTCACTAAGACTTACATAGTCTCTACACACGGCCATGTACATTCTGGATCTTTTAAAAATTTTTTACACACGTTCATAGAGAGTTACACACTCACTAAATATGCTAGTGTAGACTTACAGGGTCAATTACACGATCATGTATATAACCGCCTAAGTCCGTGAAAACTTACACACCCATGTCCCTTGGATTCTAAAGAGCCAGTGACTTACATGGTCAACTGCATGGCCATATAGTTGACCGTGTAAGTCCATGGTTGCTCTTAAAAAGCCCTAATTCCTTCATCTCTCTCATTTTTTGCTCTCTTTCTCTGTAATCTCCTTCGCCCCTCTCCCTATCTAACCCAATTTTAGTGTTTTTCTTACCAAATTGCAACACCCAAGTAGGTATTTTCATCAATTTCACTTGTTTACTCATGAATCTTTGGGTATTTTGCAATTTTTAGGGATTTTTAACCCAAAAAATGTCAAGGTTAGGGTTTTGCGATTTAATGTAAATTTGATTTATTTTTTGCTTGATTGCAGTTTAGTAATTGAATTTATCCTTATCCATATGATTTATTGGTTTAATTTGATGGATTACATTGAATTTGGATGAAATTTCAATTGGGTATGTGACTTTACTTGCTAAATGTTGAATTGTGATGATTTTGTGTGTAATTAGGATTAATTAGTTTGTTTTATAGTTAACTAATTTAATTTAATTTCAATTTTAATTTTTACATGAATTAGATGTTCAATTTGGTTAATTTTTTGTAATTGTTAGATTAGGTATGTTAATTTCAATTTTAAGTTTAATTTCGTAATTGAATGGTTAGATTAGTTTTATTTACTAATTGCAATGCTTTTATTTTCAATTTTGTGATTAATTAGGCTATTGATTAATTTTCAATTATTTTTATTTTATTTTATTATTTAGTTACGTTATGTTATTTGTTTTTGTTTTTGTTATATGTTTAATTTTTCTGTTAGTCATACGTTTTCACTTTTCTTCAATTTAGTGAGCATACGAAATAAATGTGGGGAATGATTATCGTTCGTATATTTATTTGCTATTTTCTCATATTTATTTAAAGTTTTAGGCACAATGATGGGACAGTGATAAGTCAAAGAGGCATCAAGGAAGAAACAACGAGGAGAAGGGTTCTTTAGAGGCTTAAGGGGAGCTCACCCACAACACGAGCAAGCCAACTTAGTCCAGCCACCAGAGCAACTTAATATGCTTCTATTCAACATCGGAGCCTATGAGGAGTAGTACAAAGGCTCAAAGACAAGAAGTTCGAGACAGACAGAAGCATTGACAAGGAGGTGCTAGTGTAAGTCGAATTGGCCAACTGGTTTGGGATCTTATAAGCGTTGGCGTATGGTCTTACTTATGCGAGATCATAAAGCCCTCGTATTAGGAACATACACTTAATGTACGCTCTACGTTCTTTATTGAGAAGGACCACTATGCTCAAGACCGATCTAGCACGATCGAGTTTCAGATGATAGGGGAGATTGTTTGGATGAGCTACTTGGAGTTCTCAGTAATGATATGTTTGTACAACCAGGAGTTCGCAAGGTTGCCAGACTACGTAGCCTTGCGTATGGACTTTCCATATAAGATGTCTCCTTAACACTTCTGAAGTATTATTAGCTAGGAGAACAAGTACAAGCCTACCAAAGCCTCATCCCTGTGACATCTCGCACTCAGATACATACATGTTATTTTGAGATATATGCTGAGCGGGTGCGGTGATAGCTATGAAGTTGTCGGGAATCTAGATGTGTTCTATTTATGAAGCATAAGAAAGTGAATGTCAATTTATCTAGGTCATGTTTTGAGCCAATTCTTCCAACATTAAAGAAAAGAGAAGAAGGTTAGGACGATATGTGTCAGGCCTTATATGACGAGGTTAGTAGGGAAAATGGGGGTTTTTGAGAGACTACCACCGATAAAAATGGTTGGTACTATGGCGGCCCTAAATCTAGACATGATGAAACACATGCACATAGTATGTTGATGGTGGGGACCTACTAGTGACATCTATCGCCTGATTGGGGTTCCAGACAGGCCAGTCACATTGGGAGCTGATAGGGATCGACCATATATAGTTGAGTAGCCACCACAATCAAGCTCACTGCCATCCTAAACATGAGGAGTAACGTAAAAGAAGGTTAGTATGGGAGTACCTAGAGCACTAACACCACACTAGGACCAGTTGAAGATAGCTAGACTGGAGAAACATATAGGGTAGATCTTAGGTATTTAGTGTACTATCCGAGCATAATAGGTGGTGCTGAATGAGTGGATAGAGCAGCTTGAAGCTCAACGTAGATACATAGTAGAGCAATTAATAAGGAGAGAGGACCATGATAGGGCAATGTTGGAGCAGTTAGAAAGAAGAGAGGCCCATGATAAGGCACTGCTGGAGTGGCTCGAGAGGTGAGAAGGCTATGATAGATGGATAGAGGAGCTCTTATTCCTGATGCAGGACATTTTGGAATATCCATCCCACATTTACCATTTGGAGTGGTTACATTGTCTTGAGCTCCACAGCAGTTTGAGGTTGCACGATCTTGGGTATTCAGTGTACTATCCAAGCATAATAGGTGGTGTTGAATAAGTGGATACAGCAGCTTGAAGCTCAACGTAGATACATAGTAGAGCAGTTAATGAGGAGAGAGGACCATGATAGGGCAATGTTGGAGCAGTTAGAGAGAAGAGAGGCCCATGATAGGGCACTGCTGGAGTGGCTCGAGAGGTGAGAAGGCTATGATAGATGGATGGACGAGCTCTTATTTCTGATGCAAGACATTTTGGAATATCCATCCCACATTCACCATTTGGAGTGGTTACATTGTCTTGAGCTCCACAGCAATTTGAGGTTGCACGACTTGAGGATCCTCGTTCGACGGATATGGCAAATTCACATAGGGACCAATGGATGTTGATTTTAGTTTTTCCTTTTCTTTCTCTTATTATTTATGTTTTTTTTGTTACGTTATTTTATTTTATCTAAACATTAGTGAAATGTTATTTATGTTATATTATTTTTATTTCAATGTTCTTTATTTATTTTCTTTATTATTTTTTCTTTTATCTTTTTATCTTCTTTTGTTTATATTTTGCAAGGCTGGATGTATTAATATAGGATGGATCTTCTTCAATTTAGGACTCTGTACATATTCTTATTCAAGGCAGTACCTATCAAACCTTTTTTCAATTTTTTGTTTTTATTTTATTTTTATTTGCTTCAATTATGTGCATTGGAGACAATGTACAAATTTAAGTATGAGGAAGGGAATTCAATTGTCTTAAGTTTATCATAATCTTTCTTTTATTAGATCTTATTAACTGATATCCCGAGTTAGTTAAAATTTGTCCACAATACTTTAGATCATTATTGATAATTGAATTGAGCTAATATGTAAAAGGATGAAAGTTAGAATAAACTTGCTTTTATAAGTTATATTTTTAGTAACCATTAAAATAATCAATTTGAATGAAAATTGCATATTATTTACACACAAGATGATTTTGTGAGTTTTTGAGCATAAGAGCAAATACATCATTATTTTAAGCTCTTTTATTCTTTCATGTACGTTATTATGTATAGTTAGATAATTCTAGAACTTGCTTTTATTATTTGTATTGAGATCATGTTTGTTAAATTAGAAGTATTAAAATGACAAAGGCATTTATATTGAACCTTTGTTTAGCCTATTTTCTTATTTATTGTCCTATGATATTTTATCCCTAAGAGTAACCAATTTTGAGACACCGACTTTTCATTGATTATAGCCACATTATTAGTCTTTACCTTATTTTTCTTGAAGCCTTTTCATTATTTTGAACCCTAAAGGCTATTTACATTTACTTGATTGCTTGAGACTTAAAATTTGAAAAGGTCCAATATTTTTTTAATTGTTGGTACATGAAGAATGCTCGAAAAAAACACGTTGTAAACATAGAAAAATAATAAAAACAATTAAAATAAAAGTAGCGTTAAACTTAAGATACCAATGGAATTATGGTGTGAAGGACTATATTTTGAAGAACTAAGCTGTATATAATTTTGTTTATATAAATCCCTTCAATATTATCACATTTTTTATTATCCTTATCATACCTTAACCTAAGTCTCATTAAAACCCTGTAATAAGACCTGTTGATTTTTGTTTCTAGTTTACCCATAAGTGGTAGAGATATGATTTTATTACAAGCTCTAGGTTAAGAATCCTTCTATGCATTAATTGGAGAGTTCTTACATTTTTCACCCTAAACACTTTAAGTGAATTGAGTGAATCCTTAGTGAGGCTGTAAAAATTTGTACTTTCAATTTCAAAAAGATTATTTATGTGATTGATCATGATATTGACTTATGTAGGTTGGTTCTATAATGAATTGAATCTAATTGTATGTTAATTTGATTGATACGATATGATGATTAAGAGTGTGGATGGACAAGTTGAGGTTAAAAGGGGATGAATGTTTGTAAGTTTGATGAATAAGACTATAATTTTCTTGAGGACAAATAAAAGTTTAATCTAGGGATGTTTGATAGACAATTATTTGTCTATTTTATATACCTATATTAAATATATTTTGCTTGTTATTTAAGAGTTTTATAGGATTTTTTGTACTTAATTTACTTCAAGTGTGTTTTTAGGTGATAATTTCCTTCGTAGAGCAAAAGGAGATATATACTGGTGAAATCGTTGTATCGGATGGAAGAATTAAAGCAATTTTGGACATACATGATCATGTATAGTGATCATGTAAGTCATTGTAAATGTGTGGAGCTTTAAAGACATAATTCTTACCTATGTAGAGTTACACGATCGTGTATGTTGCCGGAGTAAGTCTCTGTAACCATATAAAGTCATGAATTGAGGTATTTTTACAGTTATACGGCCACATATATGACCGTATAAGTGCCCATGAATATCCCAAAAACCTTAGTTTTTGATATATAAGGATGTTAAGAAGGCTACATCAAGGGAGGTAGATTACAAGCATTTGAATTCAGAGAGAGGAAATTAGAGTCGTCAAAGACACCTAAAAAGTAAGATCAAAAACACAAAAATAGTCTACACATCGTAAAGAATAATATCAAAAGGTGGAGACATTAAGTCAATTCCAACTTTTTCGAATTTCTTGATCAAGGCTTTCAAGCTTATTCATTATTTTCTTATTCTATTTCATTACCTTGGATGTCAATTCTAAATATTTGTGTTTAGAACATGATTATAGAATTTTAAATCTATATTAAGGTTTATTCTTGAATTGTTTTGTTTAATTTTTTTCTTGTTGAATTCAATATAGTATTGATTTGTGGTATCGATTCAACTTAGTTATACGTTATAAGAAATTGAGAGATTGAATTAAAGTTATCTATGTTAAGTTTCACAATAAGAGTTGATACCTTAATAGACTCACAAATATCAGGTTAACAAAAAATTAAAGAGAGATTTTAATTATGAGTTAATTATCTTTATGATTGCTTCAAATCCAATTGAGTTGTTAAGAGTAGTTTTGAGAATCAAGAGATTTCAATTCAACTGTTATCTATTTCAATTGGGATTACTTGGTTAGATCTAGAGGGAGGGTAATCAAAACCTTAGGATATCTAGGATCAAGCAAATTTGAATTAACAAGGCAAAAGGAAAACAAAACAAGGATAAAAATAATCCCTAAATTTCCATTATTGATTAACTTCACTCTTATTGTTATCTTTACTAGTTAAGTTGTTCAGTTTTATTAGTTTATTTTATTTTAGTTAGTTTATCTTAGTTTCAGTTAATTCAATCTTTTATTACCTTAAACAAAGTGCATTCAAATTATTAGGTGACTAATCCAATCTTGGTGGGAATAATATCTTGTGTACTACAATATATGATCTGTATACTTACTATATTGCATACATTAAAATAGGCAAACAGAGAGGAGCATGCATAAATTGTTAAAGTTGTCACGAACTTTAATTATAGGCCCAGGATCAACTATAAATTTGTATAAACGGAAAAGATATGGAAAAGTACTTGTTTTGCTATCCATTGCACGATGAATAAGTGGTTGAACCACTTGAACAAGTTCCCTGATGTATTAGCAAACTATTGAAACTTTTGATCAAATTTTATGAAAGTTATATAACTTTATGCCATTAAAAATTTTATGTGTCTTTATTAATATGTGAGTCTCTTAATAGGTTAGGGAAATGTACATCCAAGAAGTTACTTAAGCAGACAATAAGAGATCTTAGCAGCTATTTATGGTAACCTTATTGGGCCTCCTTATCATAGGCTCAATAAATAACTGACCCATACTGATAAGGGCCCATTTTCTCATTAGACTTCATCCCATTTAATTAGATCCTTTATTGGGCTTCCTTAGTATCTTTAATTAGGATCAAATTTGATTTTATTAACCTTAATTTTATAAAAACTCATAATTAATAATTATCTAATAAGAATTTTAAAAATTCTAACATTCTCTTCCTTAGACAAATATTAATTACAAAAAATGTAATAAAAATAGAAAAACATTAAAAGTGGTTAAGAAAATCAATGTAATGGTCGACTAACTTAAAACATTTGATCTAAAGATAGTAAAAGTCTATCATTCGGTCTTGTAAGGCTTTTGATATTAAAAAATGTCAAATACATGTGTGATATGCCATACAGATCTAATACAATCACACATATGGAATATTTCACTAAAATAAATGAGAAAATAGAGTATGACAGACTATAATGATACCTGTATAATTTGAAATGTATCATTGTGCTATTTTTCGGTCTCAATTTCTCAAAACATTAAGCTAATCCACATAAAAGAAATTTGTTTCTCTTATTGAATGGTAAACCACATTATGCTAAAGATCGATACAAATCTTAAAACCTTCACCTATATTATGACAATGTACAACAAATTGTATGACTGAGAACAAAATGATGATCATCAATATATATATAATAATGTACTGCTATAATAGAATAAATCCGTAAAACTATGTTAAAAGCAAATACAATGATCCTTAACAGTGTCTAAGGATTTAATCTAAAAATAACTGGGCGAGGTCCCTCATTTAGCGGATCAGCTAGCATGTCCTTAATGTCAATATACTCCACCTTAATGTCACCCTTCTGCATTATTTCCTTTATGGTTAGATACTTGATCTCCAAATGCTTGGACCCTATAATATTCTTTAGCATTTTAATGATCATTAAAATGCTAAAAATTGACACAAAATTTAAGAATTTCACTTATATTATGATAATGTATAACAAACTATATGACTGAGAACAAAATGATGATCATCAATATATATATAAATGTACTTCCATAATACACAAAATCTGTACAACTATGTTAAGAGAAAATATAATGATTCCTAACTAACAGTGTTTAAGAATCTCAAAAAACCCATACTATATGTATGTCTCTAAAAATAGCTGCGCAAAGTCCTTCAGTTGGCGGATCAGCTAACATGTCCTCAATGTCGATATAACCTACCTTAATGTGAACCTTCTACACTAATTCCTTTATGGTTTGATACTTGAACTCTAAATGCTTAGACCCTGTGATATTCTTATTGTTGTTACTAAATAATACAATAGAAAGATTATCATAATATAATCAAATAGGTCTAGTAACTGAATCAATCACAAATAACTCAAAAATCAAGTTCCTAAGTCAAACTGCCTATGAAGCAGCCCTATAGGATGCTACAAATTCTACATACATAGCCGAGGAAGTTACTAGTGTCTTCTTCACACTCTTCCACGAAACAACACCATTTGTTAATGTTAAAAAATACCCTGATATGGACTTCATATCATTCGGATACATAGCAAAATTTGAATATATGTAACCAATAACGTCCAAATTGTTAAATTTTCTTAATATCAACATATAATCCTTAGTTCCTTTAAAATATCTCAAAACTATTTCAATCGCATTATAGCAGTCTATTCATAGGCTAAATAGATACCTACTTAACAATCTAACAACGAATACAATGTGCATGCCTGGGCATATATGAGGTTACCAATTACACTAGAATAAGGAACATTCTTCATATCCTCCCTCTCTGTATCGTTCTTTAGATGTTGTGCCAAAGATAATCTTTCATAATGAGAGATGGGTGATGTGACAGGTTTATAATTAGCTATATCAAACTTCTACAGCACTTACTTAATGTATGCACTTTGTGAGAGACCTATAAGTTTTGAGATTTATCTCGGTAAATCTAAATACCAAGGACAAAAGATGCTCCACCAAGGTCTTTTTTGTCAAAATGCTTGGCCAAAAGTTGCTTTATGCAATATGGTCAACTCATTTGAAGCAAGCAAGATATCATCTATATATAAAAGTAGAAAAATAACCTTGGTCCCCTTTACGTTGTAATAAAAGAATCTTTCAACTTTACTTTCCATAAAGCCAAATAAGGTAACAACCTCATCAAAACATAAGTAACATTATTTGGAAGCTTATTTTAAACCATATATAGATTTCCTCAACTTACAAACCATACCAACCTTTTTTTTTGTCTTAAAATCCTTTAGATTTTTACATTTAGACCTCCTCATAAAGGTCTCCATTCAAGAAGGTGGTCTTAACATCTATTTGAAATATGTCCATATTATAATGAGCTAAGATTGCCACAATCACTCTAAATGCATCCTTAGAGGATACATGAGAAAAGGTAACATTAAAGTCAATCCCTTCTCTTTAAATGAACCCTCAGGTAACTAACTAAGCTTTAAACTGATCAACTTTACCTTGGAGTCCTTGGCCTTATAAATCCATTTACAACTGACGAGCTTGTAGTTATGAGGTAAATCCATAAGCTCCCATACCTGACTATACTTTATGTACTACATTGCGTCCCTTGTGGCAATCCATTATAAATTTGCATGAGGTACAGAAACAACTTCTGTAAAAGTAAATGGATTTACTATATGTCCAATATCATAGTTTTTCTCACCTAAATAGACTATATAGTTAGATGATATTACTAATCTCCTCACTCGAATAGATCTTCTTAATTGAATTAGTTCAGTATGTTCATATACCTCAAGAACCTTAGTATATACATATATAGGTTGTTGTCTCTATATTGGTACGATACTAAGATGTGGATCTATTAGTTCTGACTGAATGAGTGATAGATAGGATATAATTGTAATATCCACCCGTCTATCATCTAAAAGATGGGAAGGAACATAAGACGGTCTACCATCATCAAGATGAGATGGATTACCCTCATCATAAACATTGTGTTTTAGAAACTAGCTATTTGTGACTCCACTATTTTGTATTCTGTATTCCTTAAAGTGGTCAGAATATCTTATAAAGTAACATTGAGTGGAACGAGAATGTAGATCACCTTTATAAGGATTATATAGGCGCACCTCAGCAAGACAACCCCATATATGAAGACGAACGAGGCTAGGTTTCTACCCTTTCCATATTTCAAAAGGCATTTTTTGCACTTATTTATTTGTGACCCTGTTAAGCATGAACAAGAACAGTCTTTATGGCTTCACCTAAAAGATAATCAGGTAGGCTAGTCTAGCTCTGCATTGATCTCAATATATCCTTTAAGGTGTGATTTTCCCTTTTGGCCACACCATTTTGCTCAGGATTACATAGTATAGTGTACTGAGCGATTATTCCATATGATTCCAAGTATTTGGAAAATAAACCTTTTTCTTATCTAGAAATCTTATATTTGCCATAATACTTTACTCCACAATCAAATCTGAAAATCTTAATTAATTTTCCCAATTTTTTCTTAAACTCAGTCTTAAAAATCTTAAATTTTTGAAGAACTTCAGACTTTTCTTTAAGTAAGAATACATAACCATAATAAAAATCATCATCAATAAATGTCAAAAAGTATCTTAAATTATATATTGTGGATATATAGGGGCCAAAAATGTTACTATATATGAGTTCTAATAGCCCAAAAGCACGAGTAGATACCTATTTCTTTATTTTGGTCAACTTTATCCTATAACAATCAACATTTGTTTCTAGATCATCATAATCTAGAGTTGGAAGAATATTATCTTTTATTAATCTCTTTTATCTATCTCTAGAAATGTGGCCCAATCTCTTATGTCGCAATATGTATGACTTTTCCTTTATTAGGGGTCTCTTTTTAGTAAAATGTTCAACAATATATGAAGAGGCATATATTTCATTAAGGGTAAGACACATTCTATATAAACCATATAATAAGATGGTAGTACTGATTGGTTTTGCATTGAAAGACAACTTCACAACCGAATTTCCAATTAAAAAACTATAACCTTATTTATCTAAAATAGATACATAAATCAAATTCCGTATAAAATTTGATATATAAAATGCGTCATCTAATACAAGTTTGAACCTTGTATTAAGGTTCAAACAAACATCCCTTACAAAAGTTACATTAACTTCTTCGTATTTTCCACCATTAATTTTCCTCCTCCTTATTCATCTTTCTCTTTTTTATGAATCCTTGCATTATGGAAGCAACATAATTAAAGGCTCCACTATCTAGCCACTAAGAAATTAATATAGCCTATAGCAACATTAGACTTATATATTATACAAGTTAAGGAGTTGCCTGATAGCTTTTGCCCTTTTTCCAAATTCTATTTTTCTAGCACTCCACCTTCTTATGTACCTTCTTCTTATAGAAGAAACACCTTATACTCATACTCTTTATGATGTCCATAAGACCTCTAATAGCATTGGATTGAACAACAACTATATGTGGAGGAAATTTAGATTTGTTACCTTTAAATTTACAGGGCTTTACCTTTGTCTTTACTTTAGTTACTATTAAAGATGTTTGAGAGGTGTTTTTTTAGCTTTTCTTCCTCAATAACACAACGGGTGATTAGTGAATTTATGTCCCAAGTTTTATTCTGGGAGTTATATGCTGTGACAAAAATACCAAACTCTGATGGAAGAGTATTCAGAGCTTGGTGAATAATACAAGCACCAGGAATATAAATTTTTAATGCCTTTAGCTTGCTCTGAATGTGAACTATCTTAATTATGTACTCCCTTTCTCCCCCGGCTCTTATATACCTTATAAAGTATAATTTCTTTAATAAGGTACCTATTTTAGCATTAAAAGATACCTTATATCTTTGTAACATGTTGAGAAGACAATCTCTTGCTATGTTTGCCTATAGAAGCCCATTCAGCAAGTGGTCTGGTATGGATCTCTTTATAGTCAAATAACACATCTTATTTGACCTTTCCCAAGCTACATATGCAACTATTTCAGCCTCTAAATTGATAGATGTAGGTGTCGGTGATCTATCATTGATCATGACCATGTTGATATCTACCATCTCCAACACAAACTCTACATCTTGTTTCCATTTCTTAAAATTCAAACCAGCGAGGTTTCAAATATGACACTGTTATTGTTTATAGCAAATGTGACTGCAAAATTGATAATATAAATGATCAACATAAATGTAAGATAATAGTAATACTTAAGCCATATAATAGTATATGTAATCAACATCTTATCATATATATTATGAAAGACCTATAGGCTAAATAGATAATACATACAAAAAAGATCTACTATAAAAGCAATCAGAGAACACACCATTAACTCTTGTGATTCTACCACTTGTAAGTGAATAGATCACTCAAGCAATGATTATCTTCCATCAACTGCCTTTATCCACATCTCAAAATCGCATATAACGTCGAAACCTATGGGTATAATAACCAAATACAAGGCCAAACACATTTCCACACATGCGAACAAAACAATTCAAATACTAACTTGAAATACCACTGCAGTGACTAAATTCTCATTAGTACCCAAACTGATCCAAAAGCATAAGGGATACATGTAACGTCCCGTTCCCATATCACGGGTCGGACCAGGGAAACGAGTACACGAGAGAGCAATTAGAGAAATTAGGAAAACACATCTCATACTCATGCATTTGTGAATAGTGATATGTGCACATGAAAAATGTCTGTACATGCATTCA
>JANQAP020000181.1:3966015-3976544 GCA_026874005.2 Erythroxylum coriaceum
GTGACCTGGCCGAAGAAGTTTATATGCACTTGTCTCTTGGTTTTTCATCTTTGCATCCTAGTAAAGTTTGTAGATTTTGTCGATCATTGTATGGCTTATGTCAGGCTCCTTGATGTTGGTTAGCCAAGCTCACTACTGCTCTCAAGTGCCATGGGTTCACTCAATCTTATGCTGACTATTCCCTCTTCGACTTGCATAGGGGTTCTGACTCTGTCTGTGTTCTCATCTATGTTAATGATCTTATCATTACAGGGACACATTCAAACTCTATCCAAGATCTTAAGTCCTATCTCAGTGGTTGTTTTCCTATGAAGGATCTTGGCCGACTGAAATATTTTCTTAATCTCGAAGTGGCTTGCAGTCCTCAGGGTATATTTCTTTGTTAGCGAAAATATGTGCTTGATATTCTTTCCAAGGCTAGCCTAATTGCTGCTAAGCCAACTTGTTTTTTGATGGAGCAAAATCATCGACTTGCTTTAGTTGAAGGTCCTTTCTTATCTAACCCTGAGCCCTATCGGCATCTCATTGGTCGCATGTTTATTTGATCATCACATAACCCAAGCTCAGTTATTCTGTTCATATTTAGGCTTAATTCATACAACAATAAGGGACTGATCACTGGGAGACTGCTCTTCGAATTCTTTGCTACTTAAAAGGGAACTTAGGATAAGGGATTCTCCTATGCGCTAATTATGATTTACAATTGTATGATTATTGTGATTCTGATTAGGCTGGTTGTCCATTGAGTCATCGTTCTCTTATTGGCTATTTTGTTTAACTTGGTCAGTCTCCTATATCCTAGAAAACAATGAAGCAATGTATTGTATCCCGTTCGTTTGTTGAACCTGAATACCATTCTATGGCCACTATTACTTGAAAACTTATCTGACTCTAAAGCTTGCTTCGCTCTCTTGGTATTCATCATTCCCAGCCCATGCGGCTATTTTGCGACAACAAAGATGCTTTTCATATTGCCTCTAATCCTATCTTTCATAATCATACCAAACATATCGAGATTGACTATTATTTTCTACGAGATCATATTCAAGCTGGCGTTATGTCTACTTCACACATTCATTCCACTCACCAGCTTTCTGGTATCTTCATCAAGGTCCTTGGGGCTCAATAATTCACTTCGGTGCTTTCCAAGTTGGGCATCCGTAATCTGCATGCTCCAACTCGAGGGGGAGTATTACGTAACATATATATGTATATCTATGTGTATCTCTTATGTATATCTTTTTGTTTGTATATATTTAGATAGAGATATTCTAGGAGATTATTAAGGTGATAGTTTCCTTCTTATTTACAAACACTTTGCTATATATAACTTCTATTCCTACATTAATGAAGGCAAACACATTAGCCCTTAATTCTTTTCAGGGTATTTGGGTATATTCTTAAATGATAATCTCCTTTGTTCTTCTCAGAGATTCTTTAGCATAATGTCTAGCGTCCAAATATTCTACAATAATCTTCTTATGGAGGAAATTGTCTTCCTATACGACATTAGTCTTGAATGGGAGGTCATTTTTGTAGAGCCAATATTCTTCACTTTGAGATAATATCTCTTTCCTCGCCAAAGCAACTACTATTGCTTGTTTAATCTCGAATAGTATTTGTATAAGCTTTATGTCTCAAGTTCTTTTTAAGTGCTCCAACCCTAGGCATGTAGGCAAAGGAAACTAGGACTTGAAGGTAAGAAAAACCTGAGTAAAAAAACATTGTCCTCCTAAGCAACACGTCCATTATGAAAAGAGGCTATATCAAGTCAAACATAACCTATAGTTTACTCAGGTCTAGCCAATCATATTGCAATAATTGTTAGCATTAGCGGAAGGTAACAAAAATTAAAATGAAAATTAAATTAAATTTAGAAAAATATTTACAGAAAATTCAGTGCTAGCATATGTTTTTGCCCAGGTAAATGGCAAAAGTATTGACAGACTCCTAAGGAATTTCTTGTATAATGCCCAGGTAAATGACAAAAGTATTGAAAGACTCCTAAGGAATTTCTTGTATAATGTAATACTTCAAAGTGCTTCGGAGCCAAGGTTGCTTAGAGTGATATATGCAAACTAAGAACTCAGGTGGATTAGGATTTAGAACTATCTAGATGATTAAGAAAGTTCTTTTGGATTATAATCTATGGAAGTTATTAAATCATAAAGAGAAATTATGGGTGCAATGGTTCCTCACACACTAAATAAAAGATCAAAGTACATGGGAGTTCAAACCTAAAAGGTTATACCTTAGACTCAGCTTAACATTTTGAGCTTAAGGGAAGTGTTTAATAAGTAAGTGAAAATTTTGATTAGTGATGGCAAAGAATCTTAACTTTGGTTTGACAATTTGAGTATACTTGGACCTCTGTACATGATCCTTAGGATATTTCGCTAAGACACATGCGTAAGCCAAATGTCATTGTTAGTGAGTTAATTAGAGGTAATGAATGGCACTTAAAAATTAAAGGATTTGAATGTACTTAACAAGGACTTCCATTCTATAACTCGGAGCAAGGGTGGAAGATAGAATCATATGGACTAGGAACTCTTTAAGAAAGTTCTCAAATAAATTAGCACATAAACTATTCCCCCTAACAATAACTTGCAGCTAGTTGGGATAAAATAGTATGGTTCAAAGACTTCACCCTCAAATCAACTTCTATTTTGTGGTTAGCTATACAGAACATGTTTGGTACTAAAGACATGATCAAGTTAAGCTTTAATGTGAGTCCTTTTTGCTTACTTTGTAAGAAGGAATTAGAATCCAAGGATCATTTTTTTTCAGTTATGAATACTCCAGGAGACTATGGTTAAGCATTTCACATGCCTATAACTTTCGCAGGGGATCTATTTACTAGAATACAATAATTCTCAACATTCCCTATACTTCAAACCCTAGGGATCATCTCATCCTACTCAAGAAAACTTAAAGCATTAGTGTTTATGAGTTATGGTAAGAGATGAATAAACATGGTTTTAAGCAAAAAGAAACAGATCCACAAAGTTTTAGAAGGAACATATTAACAAAGATCAGGGAGACATTCTTCTTTACATAAGATTGCTTATTCCTCACTTATTTTCACACAATTTACAACTCTTATACAATAAATGGTTCGCACCATTGTTATGTTTGATCCTTGAGCTTCACTTTGTACCTTGTAATTATTCTTTGTTAAGCTTAGCCTCACACTCTTAAAATGAATTATTTTTATTTTCCAAAAAATTACAATCTTATTAATACTTCAAGCTTATTTATAATAATTAGGTGAAACTTATATAAAAGGGACATTGAATTATAAATATTGAAAATATACAAAGGTTCTCTAGGAAACACAAAAGGTCTTATAAGAAATGTAAAAAGTCATTTTTGGAACATAAAGTATACTTCCTAAAAATTACAAATTAGTTTAGACTTTCAATACTCCCTCTTAATTTGTGATATTTGGATGGCCCTAAAAGTTATCAAGCTTGTTTTTGCTTACAACTTTTGTAAGAATATCAACTAGCTAGTTTGAAGTGCTAGCATATTCCTTGTAGACTTTATTTTTACTTGCCAAATCATAAATAAAGTGATGTTGCAATTAAATGTGTTTAAAATGTAAGATAAATCAATGGTCCAATTAGGCTTCTAAAGACTTTTAGGTTTGCATTATCTGTTCTACCCTTTTTTTAATGGAAAAATGTATTATATCAAATCCCAATATGGGTATAAAGTCAAACATCAAGCACAATACAATATTCCAAACTTTTACCTAGGAGTATCTCTAAACCACATCTAGTAAGAAATTGATGTGTGAAATTCAACAAAAGCATACATCAAACACAAAAATTATTAGATAAGTATTCTATATCTGCTCTTTTTGAACTCGTGTTGTTGTTGTTAAGAAAAGAGCCCTAAGATTGCATGGGAGCTACTAGAGATAAATTGAAGCCATGAGTTCCATAGTTTAAAGATTCCAATTAAAGATTAGTGCTTGACTGATATGTAAGGTAGTGATTCTCTTGATAAGGATCTCGATTATCCACTGGAGTGTGTGCCTCTTGAAGCAATTAGAGTCAATAGAGTTATTGAAGAAAAGTTTGTTATTCCTTTTACTACCATATCGTATGAGTGAAGCAGCTGAAAATGGTTCTAAATAACTTGGTATCGTACTTATTCCTTAGCTTAAGTTGTGTAGCTGAATCAATTATTTATCCCTAATTATTGTAGCTCTAATAAATGTTATAGAGTTAAAGAATTGATTGCTAGGTGCTTACAACAAAAAAGTAGTTAAAAGATAGATGATCAAAACTTTTAAGCTATCTGCTTATTAAAGTAGCCATAGAATAGTCTATCCTTTATGCTTATATGCCCTTTAATTATAACCCATATGATAAACGAGTCTTTGGTTAGATTTAATTCCAAACTAGTTTAGACCAAGGAACTACGGACTTAGCTTCATAAAAGTTCCAGTGCATGACCCATTGGTGAATCGCCTTAACCTATGCTTAGACCATATGACTCTATCCTACTTCCTTAAATCTAGCTAATAGCTAGGTGTATAATATATCATACTAGAGTAGCTAGATGCCTAGTGGTGCGGCTAAGACTAGGATCTATCTTTGATGAGTAATTGGACCTTGGAGTTAGTAGTGAATTTGTACGTCATATTAGTAGTAAATTCAAACAGATAAAAAGGACCAAGTGGATGCCATAAATCATATTAAAGTATCAACACCATTGCTAATAATAAACTCGATATGGGCATCTAGTTTCACTTTTAGTTTAAGCACTTGATGAAGTATCTAGGAGATTTTAAGGTAAGTATCACTTCACAAAGACTTTTGCCTTTTAGAGAGTGAATATGCACTCACTCAACCTATAAGGATTTCTTGTCTTTAAAAAGCTTCCATATCCATTTTGCAAGTAGCACCTTATTCATGACCCAGATAACTTTCAGCCCTGAGCCCTCTTTTGCCTTAGGTAAGTATACGTCCATCTATTCTACACCTACTTAAAGGAATTATAAGCATTACCACTCTATAGGTAGTTCTTTAATATTCTTTCAATTTCCTTGGCAGTTTTCTAGAGAGGAGGAGATGACTGCACCAATAAAATTGTAAACTATAAAGAATTGACTTGGTAAGTTGTAACCTGCTTGTAAATAAAAGAAATTTGTTACACCAACTACTAGTTTTTCTATTTATGGAATCAAATAATGATTTACAGTCTTGGTAAGATAATCTTGAGGTCATAATAGGGATTCCTATGTATTTAAAAGGTGGTTATAAGTTTTTAAAATTAAAAATTCTTGTAACTTCCTCAACAAAACTATCTACTCCAGTTGAGATAATGAGTTATAGCTAGCAATGGTATGTATGGGTCGATCTTACGAGGATTGTCAATTAGCTAAGTACTACCCACAAACTTAACAAGCTATATCAACCTTTATCGATAGATGAATAATGAAAATAATGCAATCAATAATCAAGAATGTACCAAACTTTAGATTAATTATATTTAGGTTATGTTCCTTTAGGACTTTATTATATTCACTTTCACCTTTGATTAATGAATTATTCTATTTCTTAAACCAATAAAAGTTCCTAACTTAGACTATATTCTCTCTTAGACGTATAATTCCTATTTGGAGGTTAATCCATATAAATTCCTTTTGAATTTAGACAATCTAAGAATGCCTTAAATCGTTATATGAACTCTGCTAATAGGTTTAACCCTAACTAGGAAGATTTTATAGCCTTTTCTAGTATGGCTCATGCTTCTCTATTCACAGTATGACCTAAACATACATCTCATCTCTTGAATCTCAATGCATGAGTCATATATTGAATCTCCTACTTTTGCTCCTTCAATTCAATAAATCTAAAAGCATGAATAAATCGCAAGAAAACTAAAATTTTATTAATCAAAGAATGAATAGAATTATATCAAATATTAGGTTCTATCTACCTAAATATATATTCCAATTAGTTCATAATATCTTAAAGAACAACCACATAAAAACAATAAAGAAAATAAGACAAATAAATCATGTTCTTTAAGCTTGAAATCTCTAGATAATTAATGAGGTTCTCCTATATTTTTAAAGAATGGTGAATCCTTGATCAAGATTGATGCAAAGTAGCTCTAAGATTACTCTTAAATTGTTCTCTAGCTAAAAGACTCTTGTTTTCTATCTAATCTCTTATAAAAATACAAAAACCTAATTTTTAATGAGCTACATAACCCTATACATGGGTTTGTGTAACTAGTTATGTATTTCATATAATGCTTTGAAAATTAGTATCGTTTGCATATACACAAGATCATGTTTGAAATTAGGTTCTTTATATAGGAGGTAAAATGGGGTGTGTAGGGTGTAATGAAGAAATAGAAGCAACCACTTTTATGTATGACCCTTAATATGGGTTCATGAACCGTGTTGTGTTGTGTGGTCCTTCTTCCATTCTTTTAAAATTTGTTCTATCTCACTATAAGTCTTCTCCAATTTCGCTTCTTTTTTTTTGTATGGCCAGAAATATGCCCTGAAATGACAAAACTTTTGAATTAAATACTAAATCTTTCAAATTCATCCAAAACACAAGTAATATGCTATAAAATAGTGATAAAAATAATGGATATCTAGCATACATCATAATTATTACTTTCGCATGTGATAGATTTTAATATTTGCAAAGTATCTTTTTTAAAAGTAAATTATTTCAATTGTCTTTATTTATAACAATTAATTAAATATATCCTAACATTTATTTTATAAGTTATTCATATAATTATAATAATGTCAATAATAGAATTTAAAAGTGTAAAATGTACATCACCTCATACTTAAATTATTTTATGAAACGCCCTATAAAATTTGATAATATTTAGAGTTGATATTTTATTTTTATGATTTCTTGAATTTTATAATTTTGTAAAATCATAAAAAGTAATTTCCTCTTCATATATTTTTAAAATTTTATCAATATTCTAGTAGATTATTATTAACACCAATATAAATTTTGAAATCAAAATTTTTAAGTATTAAAATTTAAAAAATATTGTAACAATTCAACAAAGTTTAATTTTGTTATTAACTTTTTATGTAATGTAATTTGTGATATATAATATTATAAAATAAAAGTTGAGATATATAAGAATTTGATTATATTTCAAGACATTTAAAATAATTGCCTTTTTTTCTTTAGAGATGAATTTCAAAGGAGTCATAAATAACACTTAAAAGATTTCATGAACATGATTCTACTAACTAATGGTGTTATCTCCTTCATTTGACATTATTACATGATATATACGGAAAAACTAAATCTTCAATCGTGGTCGGACACTAGATGTCCTTTCCGTTTCATAGAAGCCGATTTAAGGAAAACAAAAGGGATAACACTTCCAAGCTAATGGTTCCTTATCATACATTAGGATTGGAGGATTGTGATTGATTAAAAAAAATGATTAGCATGTTCTAAATCAAGATAAGTTCCAACAGCCGATTGCTATTTAATCCTATAACTTTATTCCAAAACTAAATTAGCTTAATTGACTAAATCATTAAATGCATACAAAATGATAAAAAAAAATGTCATTGTCTTGAGTTGCTGCATGTTGAAAGAGATGATGATGGTGGTGGAAGCACAGCCTCGTGGCCTTCAGGAACAGCTGTCAAATGATGTGCCGATAAACTTCCTTGTTATTTTGCTTTTTGTTATCGATCGATAATCTACGTCTACCCATCTAAACGTGTTGAAGAAATTGAAAAAGAATGATCTCCATTAATATATAGACATATAGACTCCTAAAATTACAAGAGGACAGTTTGTCGCAGAAAGCAATAAAAGGATTGTATCAACTTTCAACAGTATTGTCACTCAACAGCAGTAATTGCAACAGGGAAAACAAGAGAACCATCTACCAATGCCGTTAGAATTTGCTTTAGGGGTGTTCCCTTGCTTGGGGGTTTCTGCCCCTGGTTGTGGCTGCGATTGTTCCTGTTGAACCACTTTAGGAGTCGCCGGCTGAGACGGCACTCGTGATGGTTTTTGGGCATGCAGATTCAGGGAATCGCTTTTATTTTCTGTCAATCTTCGCACACAAAAATAATCTAAATTAGTCAATCTCTCCGTCTCTGCTTCAGGAGATCAGAATATCAAGAATGTATCAAACTAGTGTGTTCAATATTCTATACAAAGTTTATGTTAGTTTGTCAGATTTTCCTGCTTCTTCACAGTTACCGTTCCTCGGGTTATTTTATGGTAATCTGGTTGATATTTCATGGAGTACCACTTACATTGGAAAAGCAAAAGATTGGCGACTGGTTCCGCTTGCATCGGAACCACGATTCAGGCTTGCAGATTGAATATACACCTTGGGAGGAGAATTAACTTGGTTGTTCTGGTCTTCGTTTTCCCTGATAATCTCTCTCATTGTCTCAGCAGCCTTTGATTCGGTTACACCAGATTGGTCATAATCATGAACATTTGGTTGAACAATTTCAGCTGGCTTATTACTCGGTGACAGATTGCTGGGAGGTTGGTTACTTGAACAGTCAACCATAGGGCTAGAAGCAGCATAATCACCTTGAAACCAACATAATTGCTCTCTTGTGAAGCTCATATTCCCCGTGTGAATGCTGAACAGCGACTCGTTCGATGCAGTGCTCCACTCCATTGGTGCATTGGATTTGCTTCTGGAGAAAACATGAGATGGTATCCTGTAACCAGGAGAGGTAGTTTCATCATCCGTAGCTGCTTTCTCCGTCACCGGTGCTGGAGGAGACTCTGTTGCTATCTCTGCATTTAACTTATTATTAGAATCGGGATGTCCTGGAGGTAACTGCTCATTTCCTTTATCATGGTTGAAGGGAGCAGTATTACCTGAATTTGGCTTCCTGGTTCCATTGTCGTCGTCGTCGTCATCAACATCCACTAGCTCGAATGGATCTCCTGAGGAAGACGACGAAGAATGTGATAAAGAGCTCAAGTTCCTGTTATAATCACCTTCATCAGCAGTTGTTGCAAGATGTGTTTTTCGTTCTGTAGTGGCTTCAGCCCGATGTCCAGACTCCATGGCTGAAGATGCCAATTTTGCTTCAGGTTTCAAATATCTACTTAGCACCCAACTCCACAGGCCTTCACACTGTAAAATTGTGGACTATTCATTACTACAAACTCTATAATCTTAGAATCTAAAGTTTTCCGCTTCCGTTGTGGAATTTTCTCACATACATATCAAGTGCTTGGTCTTCATACCAGCTGTGGCAGGTTTTAAACCGAAACTACAGCCAATTGTGGCTGCTGTTTTCTTGATAAAACATGTTCTGCCAACAAAACCTCAATAAATTCATAAAATTCAACATGTATGTCCAGATTCTCTAAATTTTCACCATTGGCATAGCATTAGTTATTGTACTTCCCTCAGAAATTACTACCTCCAAGTCATGAAATTTATAAGAATTCGTGATAACAAAAACAGAAAACAGAAAAGACTGCGAATTAGTTACGTGCATTTATCAGAACTTCTCAACCCGGAAATATAATACAGATTCAGGAAATTACACAGCTTTCTTGCGATTGTTCATTCATAATTATGAGAACAGGGCAATTCCATATGCCATTTTACCTAAAAATTATATCAAACAAATCCATATTGTAATTAGCATCCAGAAATCAAGAGAGTACGTAAAGAGAACTTACATGGAATGCAAGAGCACCCTGACTCAGAAAAAATATCAAAAAAGTTTCTCTACCCTCCTATCCTTTTTGTTCAGATGAATTATGTGCACCCTCTCCTATCTTGCCTCTTACCTTGATCACTGGAGAAAAAACTGGAAATGTAAGAAAAAAACTTCAAGGAAAAGCAGAAATGTCAGAGATTGAGAGAAAACAATGGAAGGAGATTTGGAGAGAGAAAGGATTATAGCTTTTATGGTGGTGCATGGCTTTAGGCATTTGTTTCTGTTTTCTTTTTCAATTAACTAACCAACATTTTGTGTGTAAATATATTCCATGCCTGCCACTGTCCCTAATTAACTTTCTACAATCTCTAAGCTAATGAAACGCGGGAAGTCCTTTGACTATTTTGAAGTTTTTCTTATCATTTCTATCATCATCTACGCATATGATTTAGTTAGTAGGTAGCTTTAATACCAAAAGGTTTCATTAGCTCAATATGATTGCTCCAAATTTTCAATTTCAAAGTTTTAAAGCATTGGATTTAAGGAATGTCGAGCCCGAGTTCATTTATTGGGTCTGTGAAATATCGCTATTAGACGGTGAAAGTCATACTCACGAACCCACAATCTAGTCAAAGCTATGCGCTTTGTTATCATAACTCAACAAAATAATACAAAGTAGTGGTCCCGCAAACTAATATCAATTCTAAGTATTGCCTACAAGGTTTTATATAATTCTCTTAGCTTTTTATAACCTTTTGAATAACTTCAATATGGAGTATGGATCTTCTATTCAATTTTATGGTGTCTTATTCTGTCCCCTGAATCCTAGCCATTCATTTATGTGAGTCCCGCGTGG
>JANQAP020000182.1:12844-15344 GCA_026874005.2 Erythroxylum coriaceum
GTATTTTCTATCTCTATCATACGTACATACATTGAATGTTTTTAGTAAAAATACAATGAATAATACTTAATTATTAAAAACAATGAATATTATTTATTAGTTTTCATTAATATTATGTACAATGAATCTATGTTTTAGATTCATTTAATTAATATGAAATATTAATTTTTCTAAGATACAATGCCTTTTGATGTAATCAAAATTTAACTTCAATCAATTATAAAAATTTCTTTAAATTAATAAATATTAATGTATCGGTTAATTAATATCTCTATAAAATAATAAAATATCATGATCCAAATAATATTAATTTATCGAAGTTTTACTGAATCTCATTCGATCTATTGTTATATTTTATCATTTCCTGATTTTAATAGTAAATCCGAATAGTTAGGGAGTCTCAAACAGTATCTTGTGTTGTCCGTACGAGGTGAGAAGTCAATTGTTGACCATTATCGCATTCAACAAGTCCCTTAAAAGCCATGTTTGCCAATACTGTTTCTACTATCTTCCTTCATTATCAAGGAAAAGTAAAGATAGAGAGAGAATTCGCTTTCATGGAAGCTGCCAGTTGATAAGATTTTTCTCTACTCCCCTCTTTTCTTCCTAATCCAGAAGGCTAAAATCTTCTCCCTTTCACTTTTCTCTCACTTCCTCTTGAGCCAAGATCTGTCCAGAAATAGAAAAAGAAAGAAAGAAAACAATCTTTCTGCTAGATTTTGTCGATGCTGTGGTAATAACTGCTTGTATGGTGATAATTTCTGATTTTCCTTATGTGACTTGTTTCTCAAACTCAATATCGACACTTTATTCAGGCACCCTCTGAGACATACAGAATTTAACCCAGTTTTCTTTGCTGTTTTTTTGTTTCAACGAAGCCAATTCTGTTTATGGATCTTTTTTAAATTTTCAACTTAGCTGCAATTGTTTTCAAGTTGCTGTGGTTTCATCATGGCAAAGCTTTGAACGTATTCCAGAGAGCGGCAACTTCATAGAGCTTGATAAACTTCATTCTCTCAGAACCTATGTGTGTTGATGGAAAGTTTGCATAGCTCAGCTGTGTCATTTGAAGCTTCCTGTTCTGAGTTATAAAGCATTTCTCAATTTGGGATTGACTTCTGCAAGCGCTATTTGGATGTTTAGTTGAAGTGCTTGAGATTTGGCATTTTATTTGGATTATTGCCCTACTTTCGTGACGCATTGCTGCCAGTATACAATGCCTAACTACGAAGAAGGACAACATATTTATGCTGCGGCTCAACATTTATTGAAGGCATTGGAGGCGAATGGGAACCTGAGTGATGATGTCAAAAGACTCGTTTCAGAGCTTGATTGTCATTTGTCTGCAATCTCTTTAACAACTGAATCAGAGGGACTAAGGCTCACTGAGGTTGAGGAACGCCTGAAATCTGCTGAGAGACAGGTTATGCAGTGGGAATCAAATCCATCTCTGATACGGGATTCTGGTCCCATCAAAACCTCTGAGTACCTGCAGGCCGTGAATGAAACTCAATTGCTAAAGGAAACTTTAGGAGGCTTGCCAATCAACAATATCGGGAAGCAGAGGGAACTTGCTAATCGAGCAGAGTGTGTCTTGCAGATTGCGATGTCAAGACTTGAAGACGAGCTATACCACATTATTCTTCAGCACAAAAAACCTTTTGAACCGCAGCGCATGTCCTTTCATTCATGCGTGCCAGATGTAGTTTATGATGAATCTTTTGATTCAGTGGACGCTGAAATAGTTGATAGAGCATCTTCTGGAGGTGTGACTGCCCGAGAATCAGTTGAATATATTGTTGATTTGGTTGATCCGCAGGTAACTACTGACATCAAGACCATTGCTTGTGCCATGTTTGCTTCTAGTTATGAGACAGAATTTTGTGAAACCCTTGTTCACCTCAGGAAGCAAGCGTTGGATGAATACTTGTCCATTCTCAAGTTTGAGAAAGTTAGCATTGAAGAATTACTGAGATTGGACTGGACTAACTTGAACAGCCAGATTCAAAGATGGTTGTGGACTGTGAAGATTGTTGTTCATGTGTATCTTGTGAGCGAGAAACGATTTTGTGACCAAATATTAGGTGATTTTGGTTCTGTGAATTCATTTTGCTTTGTTGAGATATCTAAAGCTTCAGTCTTGCGTCTCTTGAATTTTGGGGAAGCTGTAGCAATGGGACATCATAGGCCCGAAAAGTTGTTTCGCTTGCTCGACATGTATGAGGTTGTTTCTAATGTTCTTCTTGATATAAATGGTTTATACTCAGAGGAGGCTGGTTCTTTTATTAGGATTGAATTCCATAACCTTCTAATGACTTTGAGGGATTCTGCGAGGGTGACATTTTTGGAGTTTGGGAAATTTATTATATCTGATGCATCTCCACCGCCTCTGCCTGGAGGTCGAATCCATGACCTGACAAGATATGTTATGAATTACATCAGCGCTCTGACTGTTTATAGCGGTATCCTCGATTTGATTCTCAAAAACCGACCCGTAGAT
>JANQAP020000182.1:22844-24625 GCA_026874005.2 Erythroxylum coriaceum
ATTCAAACTTTTAATTTTCTTTCATTTTAGTCCGATATTATCTATTGTTCTCCCTCAGCCCTTAGCCCTCAACCCTTTGTCTTTTGTTTGTTTTTTTGATGTCCCAAGCTACTCTCGCGTTACAGCATACTACATTAGTAAGCTCTTTATTTTTATTTCATTCTCCTAATGCTCTTAGTGTGATGGTGTCGGGGTTGTATAATCTGAAAATCGAAGGGTAAGGGCATAAAGAGAACAAACTGAAAACGAATGGAAAAACTAAAATCAAAGTGTAAGGTCGTCAGGGCTGTGTAATCTCATTTAGGTCATTATTAAACAACAACGTCATTTTAATTATGTGATTAAACGACATCATTTCATTAATCTTCATTTATTGTTTTAATTTTGGCTGACGTGTATTAATAGTTAAGATTTCTAAAACACGTGGCAACTCATATTAGCAAACTTAACAGAAACATTAACGTCAGGCTAGTATCAAAAAAATTGAAAGTTCGAGCATTTTATTGCTACCTTTTGAAATTTGTGGTAGAATTGAAAAAAATTGAATGTTTAGGTATTTTATTGCTACTTTTTAAAGTTCGGACTATAATTCAAAATTTGACAAAATTTTAGCTTTTTTTAGTAATAACCCTTATTAAATTGATGTACCATAAAGTTTGTATGGGGTGGGACAAGTTATATTTATTATTATGGGTCCCTGTGGATGACAATGGGTCGGGCCGTGGCCCGCATGGTAGCCCAACGACCTCATTTTTAAAAAAAATTAACAAAATGACATCATTTTAGGCTTTTCTGTTGGGTCACGGGCTGAGTCGGGCCATATTTGTCATCCCTATAGATCTACTCCATTTTAATGAATTTACATTCAATTTTTCAAAAAAAAATTGAAGTTTCAGGATAAATGACATAGCAATTCTTGCATATTTATTTAGAAAATAAAGAATATAAAGCCTAGAGTGGCACTATTATTTCTTCTTCTAAAATTTCTCTCCACGACTTTACTAGTTAGTAAGTTAATAAAGTTTTATGTTGGAATTTTGTAGGGCCTTATTGAAGGAAACATTAGGAAAACTCAAGACTTGCTTTATTCTTGGAACTATGATATGGATTATAAAAATTACCAAGTCAAGAAATCAAGAATGTGAAAGATCGCATACGCAGTGGAAATAAAAATAAACTTGTTGCAATCCTGTATAGATCTATTGTGTTTAATATTCATACTCATAGCAAGAATAGGCAAAAACAAATAAATACCTAGAATTTGAAGATTAATCGATGCGGAACTTCGAAAATCCGAAGTCTTTATGTACTTCATACCAAGAAATACGTCACACTTTCAACACTTGATATGGTTATAGTTAAATTTTGAAGAACTCTTTCTTTAAGAATAGAACAAAACAATTTTGTTTCTATTTCTTTTGTTATTTTTCACGTACAAAACCAAAGTATATCTCTAACACTCTCTATATCTCTAACACTCTTCTCTTCTTCTCTTTCATCGTACTAAAAACGAATAACATTAAAGAGTATCACAATATCTCTATTTTTTTCTTTTTTTTGTAAGTTGTGTACGTTTCCTATTCAAAATAAAAAACTATACACAACACCAACTGTTACGTTATTTCGTTTTGGTTATTGATAAAACCAAAACAAAAAACCACCATTTAATGCCTTCTTTTCTTTTTCATTTTTATTTTCTTTTTAAATAATTATTATTATTTATAAATGAAATAAAATAAAACTATTTTATTTTATTCATTTATTTTATACAAGAGAATTTC
>JANQAP020000182.1:26001-36609 GCA_026874005.2 Erythroxylum coriaceum
AGAAGGTGAAAATTTTTATAATTTTGGTTTGATTTGAATTGTTTACAAGATTTCTTTATTTTCCACATAAGAGATCCATATTTATTTTTGTTAATAAAGGATTTTGACGATTTATTTCAACATTTACAATTTTGAACATCATAAGAAACGTCATTTTAATGACAATATCCTAATTCTTTTTTAGTTCTAAATATTTCATTTTCTTTTTTTTAATTTTATATCTTCACATAATTTTAAACCTTTTTTAATTATAATTAATTACTCTCCATAGGTTAATCTATTATTAGGTATTTGATCATTATGATTTTCATAATTTTACTTCTAACCCTTTTTCTTAAAAGAAGAAAAAGTCCTACTAGAAACTTCTCCTTACAAAATGATTATTTTGAATCTTCTCTTAGCATTACTCTTGCTAGGAAAGTATTCTTTTAACATTTAAAATATGAGAATTTCTCATAGTAGGAAAATTATCTTGTATAGATTGATTGTTTTCATTTAACATGATTTCTCCTCCGTCATCAATCCTAACATCTTTTACTATATTATATCTTTATAATTCAATTAGTTGGTAGTCTCACGAACCTTTCAATTATCTTGTAACATCAGCCATTAGTAAATTCAGAACTCCGCAGTGACTTGGCATGATGCGGCTTGAATGTTCATTCCATTCTACTTACAGAATTATAAGAGCATGCATGAATGATCTGTATTGCTAGACCGGTTCAAACTAATTTACTTGCAGGATTGAGCTTTGTGTAGTCATTCGGATCCTTGAGTTATACGATCCTTTGAGCTGTACAAAGTACCACATATGCTAGAACAGGTAGCCATTCCAAATATTTATGTAGCTTCATGCTACTTGGTTTACTAATACCACTTGTTGACCTTATGTTCTGTAATTGTATTCTACTTTTGGCTTAGTCGTAAGGTGGTCTGTATCCTCGGACATATTCCAAGTAGTTAAGACACAATTGGTAATATCTATTTATTTCAATAACTAACACCAGAAGAGTCAATAGCGAAATGACAAACATAAGAGGTTCACCAGAAAACAAAATTCTCAAAGCCATCAGAGGTATCAATTTCATAAAAACTAGCAATACTGATAACATCCAAGTAAGCAACATTTGAGCAGTAAAATCAATTTCAGTAGTCTTAGTATGTAGTCTTGAAATCAGTCTTAGTCTTGAAGACCATTTATGTAAAACTATCATAGCATCCATAAAATTCTTAATAAAGAGGCTTGATATCTCCGGAAGAATTCCATCTAGGAATTTTGTTCAAGGCAAAAAACCATTGTATCCATAAGCTGGTCATCTAATATGAATGCCAACATTGAGAAATAAAATCAATGTTCCAGTGTAAGTGAATGAAGTTACTGCAATATGAAAGACCCTATACTCTTTCAAGACAACAGAAATTGAGTTCAAGAGCATTATAGGGAAAGTGAGAACAACATCCACATATGCACTCTGTAATAAGACATCAAGTAGCAAATCTTTAGAAACGAAAAAATCAAATCCAAACTCCTCCATTGGAAAAAAGAAAACATATTAAACACTGGTATTTTTTTGTAGCACATTTTCTGAAATTTGCATTTTATCTATTTATTGTTATGCTACTTGTAAATAAACCAATAAAGTACTTAAATTTTTTCTCCTCCCTTCTTTCTATACCAAAGTGGGAAGGTCCAGAAATACATACGTTGTTACACATCTCGTAGTGAATGCTCTCTAAGTGTGCATGCTAGCTACAAACCATTATGTAGGAAATTTTCATTCAAAGAATCCCTAATTCGAAACAATTAAATAGCATATAAGATTGATTGTCCAGGTCTTCACTTTCTTCAAAGCTAAAAAAAGATCCCTCAAGAGGATCATCAATACGGTGACCATGTTGCAGGTATTTTATTATATGATTCAAGCAATCCAAAAGTTACTTTACGATGCAGCAAAACAAAAAAGAAATCCAAAATAAAGGTATCAGAAAATCATAGTTTGTACAAACAATTACTTCAATTTACTTAAGCCATTGCACATGAAACAAAATACTAATTCACATCATAGACCAACTGGTTCAATGGAGATTCTTGAAAGAAGTTACATCTATAGCTATCAAGTAGGCAAATAATAGAAGCTTGTGACCATGCTTTCTCCGTCAACCTGAGCAAAGCTATCATAGTAATACCAATAACTAAGACAATATAGCCTATTAAGATGAAAAGCAAATTAGATTCTGCTGTGACAAACTTTTTCCTTCTGAATCGACATCATTAGACAAATCCTCCTGAATTTCACTATGAATGAGGTAAGAAAAACATGAACAGCGATCCCAGTAATCACACTCCTAACACCATGAGTATCTTCCTCACTCCAATACAGTCTGCAGCATTCGAGAAAACAAAAGAACAAACAATTGCCAATTCCCTAAACCATGATAACACAAGCTTAAGCAATAACTACAAGAGTTTTCTGCATCTTCATGCTTCCGTACTACTTCATACAGCTCTCATACAGAGGATAGATTTTAGGTCATTATCATATGGATTAGCTCAGATAAAAATAAGTTACATGGATAAATAGTGAATTCTAAGCAAACAATCTTCTGAGGCCAAGTATTGAACTCAATAGACAATGGCCTAGAATGGAATTTGCTAAAACATTACAAGGTTCAAAGAACACTGTACAACAAAAGCTTCAAGTAAAAGCCTAGTTAAGAAATAAAACAACACACCTAGGGCAATCGATACTGGAAGAGCTGGCAATGCTTTTTGATAAAAAGCCAGTAGCATTAGTGTAACACCCAAACCAGCTATAATAGCAAGGTAACAAGCATAAACTGTCATAAAATCGTACATTGCTGCTCTTCCAACTAACACGCTGTAGAATATGAAGTCACCCAGCCCCAGTTTGATAGCACCACTAGAACCCAATCCAATTCCCTCTAGCAACAAACTTTCACTAGGCATTGTATTTTCATGTCCATTTAACTGAACCGTAACCCCATGATCGATTAAAGGTGCAGAAAGGTCAGCATTGTATTCCAGATCTCGTCCTTCTTCTGCTCCAGCCAGTCTTGAGTGATTATGAACAGTAGCAGCAACTTGGTCAGCTGCATTACTGTTCGTGTTTGAATTTAATACAGAACCAGAAGTCCTAATATTACTAGAATCCAAAGTGCCATTAGTATCATTTCCAGTATTTCTGTGTCTCCAGACCCTCCTTTGAACTAGTTCATCCCTTGAGATTGTCTCCGAATTAGTTAAAGGTCGAGCCTCGTAAACCAAAGCAGGAATATCTTCATCCCTTGAAATTGCAAGCTCTACTAAAAGCCTTAGTGGCCCAACAGGTAATAAAACAGCAGCAAGATCATACAAAGCCATGGCAACCAATAATACCCAGGTCGTCCATTCAGGTAAAAGAGTAAACCAATAAGCAACCAACATCCCAATAACTACCAAATACGCCTGTGTCACAAATATAGCCATTTTGGACATGAAAACAGCCAATACACCCACAATAGCAAAGTTGAACAAAACCACCAGGAATGTGATGCAATCGATGGGGAAGTTAAAGTCTTTAATCAAAAACAACGCAATTTCACCTCCTAGGAAACCCAAAACAATAAAAGAAGAGAAACCCATGTAGAATTTCAAGAACTGAGTACATCTCAAGTAAAAGAGAAGCACCAAAACAAAGGTAGCAACTGTTACAACACCCACAAACACAAGAGCGTTCAAGAGAGCGCCTTTGAACTTGTCCCAGGAAGAGTCCGAGTTTGTCTCTGAATATGCTACCGTAGCTATGCTGCTTATTGACCCTGAAGCTGAAGAGAAGCCCCCGTTCAGAATCGAGACCAGAATCACCACCGAGAACATGCAAATTGAAACCGGTATTACGATCCTTACTATTTCTTCGCCCAAAGAATCGAGAATGCTGCTGGGTCTTTGATTTGGAGCCATTGGTTACTCGGTTCTAGGATCAACTTTCAATTTTGAAGATGGTTGTGTTCCTGATTAGATGAATAATTTCTCAAGAAGTTTGTTAGCAGATATTTTGGGTTCTTTCTTTGACCTTTGATGATTATGGAGGAGAGATCCCTACCGTTGAACTTATTGACATTCTGTGCTGTGAGTGTGACTATGCATTAAAAACATTTCTACTCATTTCTATGTTTAATAAATTAAAATTATGAAATGAAAATTTTATCCTTATGGGAATGGAGATTGGTGATGGGACTTAAGTCAAACTGTAAACTACAAACATGTAATTCTGTAAATTCCATATGATCATATCTCCTTTACCGTTTCAGATAAATCTACTTGTGCAGAAAACCCAGCAGCCAAATAGGGCTGTAGCTAGTACTCGTTGCAGGGAGTGTAAATAGGAGGAGATCGAAGGTATTCTGGGAAACCCTAATTCGTCCGACTTCCCTTTATTACCTTCCTTTTTTTTTTCCTGTTCCTCCTCATTTCACCCTCTTTCGATTGGATTAGGTTGCTGATAGCGTGGTGGATCTTAACTTTACCTACTTTTATATTTAGTACTGATTAAATCGATTTGCATTTATCCTTTTTTGATGTCCCACTGCTTTGATATGGTTAGCCTTTTATTGTTGGTTTGTCCTTAAAACGTTGTGCTCTGTTTTGGTGTCGTAGAAACTTTATTCATTGATATCATCTTATGAGTTGGTGAAAAGGGAAACTTGCAGTGGCTAAGTTGGTGTGGTTTTAATCCGAATGGTATGTCGTTGGTTGTTGACTAAGGTTTCAGAAAGTAAGAAACAAAGCACCTTTATGGAGAATATTTGTTTTGGATGCTAAATAGTAAGCATTTACTTGTGTTGTTCTTGTTTATGCTTCGCTTATAGTAGGCTACCAAGGGGACTGTTGAAATGAAATTGATATGTTCGATCACATTTTGGTTTCCGTTAGTTTTCTAAAATGTTAGTGTAAGAGAAATTTTTATTGACACTTCAAGAGTTGTAGTTCTGCATTCTCCCACATAAACACAGAGCAGAGATATTTTGAGTTGGTTTCCAAATAAATTGGATTCTTTAGAAAAATAAAAGAATCAGAAAACTAGTTAGATAGGGCTTTGTTGTCGATGATGCTTTGTGAACTTTCTGAATCTATCTCCTCTTAACAATGTGATTTGGTTAGAGCTGCCTGCCATGAGTATTTTCTTTGAAAGAGTCAAAATAAAACACATTGTTGTCTTGTATGATGTCATTACTTGTGTTATGTTGTTTTTGCTTATGGTTTTTACTCATGTATATTTTATTTTGTTATTTGGCATTTGAGGGTCATTGCAATGACATTTCTCAGTAAAATTGGGAATATCCTCAGGCTGGCATCTAGCAAGCAGATTAATGCTGAATTTTCTTCGTCTAGGCCATCTCTCTTTCAAGCAATCCAATGCATGTCATCTTCAAAGCTTTTTGTTGGAGGCGAGCTTCCAGCACCAATAATAACCTGATCTGCTTTTGTAAAATTTGAAACCCTTCAGGGAAAAAGGGTGGGGAAAGGCAGAAAAGGGTGACATTTATCTGCATTTGTGCATCAGTTTGATGCTTACTGACTTTACGTTGCAGGTATTTCATATGGAACAGATGATTCCAGTCTAAGGGAAGCTTTTAGCAAGTATGTGAAGTTATTGAAGGTATGTGAAATTGTAACCCCTTTCTTTAATTATTTTCATTTACGTAAAACATAATAAATCCTGTTGACCGTGAATGAGGTGCTAACATTTCCAATAAGTTTCAGACTCAATAGTTCTTTATGCTTGAAGTATAGAGTAACTGCTGATATATGTTGTAACAAGAGTTATTTTGGATCTTGAATCTGGTAGATCTATGGGATTTGGGTTTGTTACTTACACCTCCAGTGAGGAAGCCTCAAGTGTCATCCAGGCCTTGGATGGACTGGTAGTTCTACTAATTTATTAATGTCATATTTGGTATTGAAGAATATAAAAGAATGGTGAAAAAAATCAAGTGATTCAAGTGTGATAGTTTTGTTGAGACCAGTGTCAGCTTTTTGTAATTGGAAATCACTATGCTTTGATTTGTGCAAAATATTTGATACCCTCAATCTAGGAGCATTAGCATGGTAGAGGTTACCTCTCATCCATGTTTCATCCCCCCTTTTCCAGCATCATAATGTTTCTGCAAGCCTGAAACATTTCTTGCAAAAAGAGCTCACTTTGATTGTCTGCTTCTAATAATGGCATTTCAAGTTTTGTTCGTGTTGTGGTAGTGTTACTTTTTGCCAACATTCAAAAGTTTGACGAGGAAAAACATGGGATTTTCAATCATGACATTGCAATTTTTATAGAACTGGACATCTTTTGGTTTTGAAACTTATGATGGTGTTAGGAATGCATATTTTCCTTATATTCTGAACTGTCTTGGGTTGTGGCTGGAATAATCCTGGATTTCTTTGTGGTTCTTTTATAGTGGTCCGTAATTTCCTATACACATAACAATCTAACGTGCATCAACCTGTTTATTTAATGGATAGCAAAATCTTAGACTTGCATTTTATAGATGATAATGTAGCAATACTGTCTTTTTTGGTTTTGAGTTTAGTTGCAAGTTACAGAAGCTATCTTTCTGACAACATTTAATGTTCTTACTTCTTTCTATTAGGATCTTCATGGTTGCCGTATAAGGGTGAATTATGCTGCTGATAGATCTCGTGGTAGCTTTGGAGGTGGGGGATACGGCGGAAGTGGTGGCTACGGCGGAAGTGGCTACGAGGGAAGTGGAAATTTTGGTCGGAGTCCTGGTGGGAATTTTGGAGGCAGTAATGGTAATGTCAGCGGTAGAACATATGGGAGGGGGGGCACTTATGGTGATAATACAGGTGCTGATACCTATGGAAGTGGGGGGAACTTTGGTAGTTATCGCAGTAATCCAGGCCAAAATGTTGGTTATTCTAGCCCTGGTAGTACTGGAGCCTTTGACACTGCAGCTGGCAATTTTGGTATTGCTGGCGATGACTGTGGTCGTGATAATTTTGCCAGCTGTGGTTTTGGAGGTGGAATTGATGGAGTTGTGGGGGTTGGAAGCAGCAACGCAAGTGAAGCAGCTGGAGATTTTAACAAAGATGATTCATTGGAATCAAACTTGAAGGATGAACCATTGGAAAAAAATTACAGGGATCAGGATAATGATACAGATGATTTTGCCAAACGGGCATGAGAGGGAGTGCTGGAAGCTGTTGACCTTGCTTCTACATTTATCAAGGAGATTGTGTTGTGTGTTCAGATTATCTCTATCTACCCGCCCCTCCTTTGCTGGAAGCACTTCAATGCCATCATGTTGAATTTGGCTTTGTGAACTCTACTGTTTTGGTCTTTCCTTGAGGAAGCACATCTAATAATAGTTGAAAATTTTTGGATCCCTTACCCTCTTTTTTTATTGTTAGGAATCTTTTGGTTGGTTGTTCAAGTGAGGTTTTCTTACCAACATGATTTTTGTACAGTAAAGCAAAATTACCAATTTATTCTTTTAACCATAGAAACATGGAAACGAACAAAAACTATCTTATTTTGAACTTTAGGTTCAGCACAGGCTCAATTGGTGATAAGTATGTTCGATGAAACCTTCTGGACCTATATTTTGACAGATGAGACTATTGAGGGTTGTCAAGTTCTATTTTATATGTCATAAGACTGGCTTTGAATTGGACACACAACAATCGGCAAATCCAATTTATTTATTGTAGTCGTCTTACTTTTACCACGACGATTTATTATACAACACCACTTTGCTCTATATCCCATAAGGAAGGAACAATTTTGGGTCAATGATTTCATTTATGTTCCAAAAAATGTTAAAAGTAAACGGTGAACGAGGTTACATGAAACGGACTTTGGTCATGAATTGCTTCTAAATCTTTAAACTAGAAAACTCTTTTGACGTTTTATTTTTCATTCTCATCCATCGTCGACAACACTCTTTGTGCATTTAGCACCACAGGAGAGCCCGCCCTTGTCTTCTCCACAATTTTCTTTATCAACTGCTTCTCCATTTCATCATTGCTATCATCTTCACTAACACCACAATAAACAAACCGTTGGATTTTTGAGGGATGCCTTAGGGATGTCTTCTGTTGACTTTCATGTTCTTCATCTTGTGGACATTTTGCCTGACAGTGCATATGAGAGGACAAAGAATCATTTGCTCCGTTGATCTGACCCTTTAGCAGGGTCTGAGGAAATGGATTCACACTCACCTGATAACTGTTTCCATAATCCCCTGGTAGTGATAAGTCTTCATCAGTCTCATCCATCTCTCTGAGCTCATCACAAGCCTCATTGTAAGCATCTAGAGCTTCCAGCGATATTTTCATATCCAGAGGCTTTATCTTAGAGTTCCAATCTCCTTCAGCAACTGGGCTTTCCTGGTCAGATGAAAATCCTATCTCACTGCTTGACAACTTCCCCCATGTATTCCTATCTTCTGATTCCATAAGTTGCACCTTCCGATGGCTTCTTTCCAGGGCTGACTCGAGCTCCTTCACACGCTCTTCAAGTCTGGAATGAATCACTTCGTGTAGGCGTAAGCTCAGTTCTCTAGGTGAAACTGCATAATTAGCAGAATGTGTTGATAAAGTATCAGTTCCATCTTGATCTATCTCATCTTGAGGTACATCATGGCCTTTGACCTTGTCAGCCCTCAGCTCACCATGAGCAAAATCAGCCACAAAATCTGGATCAAGCTATGGTAGGGTAGATCTCCATCAGTACTTGAGAATGAAATTTCCTCACGAAACAGCCATCACACATTAAAAGCAGACACTTCACATAGAATATAAGCACCTCAGTTTCCTCGTGGCATTTCAAACTATGTACATCCTTATATATACAATGGCTTTTCAGAAAATACAGGTTAATTATAGATGAGACCATCATCAGCGGGAGAAGCAACAGCCACGAAGAATGACTGAATCATCATAGAAAAGCACGGAGATGCTGGATGATTACATACAGCTTTCGCAAAAAGGCCTATCATCTTTCTTTTTTTTTAAAAAAATTATATTCACTTCTCCATTTTCATTCTTTTGAACAATTTATCGAAAGTACAGCTGCTTAATAAGTAAATTTAGCCACAAGGTCCAAGGCATTTAGGCCACAGTCATTTATGACTTTCAGCTACTTGTTTTCTTTAACTGGTATTTATATTGTATAATCACCAAAATCTGCTACTCAGTCAAATTTATAATAATGCTGTGAGTTTTTCAGTCAAAACCCCAGAGTAAAGTGAGTACTAAAAGGGCAATGGTTGAAAATATTTAAAGAACTGCCATAAAAGATGTTCCAGAAGTTGACAGTAATGTCAAGATTAATAACACAACTAGGCAGTGAGAAAGTGAACTCCAAATGCCAACATTATTTATTGAAAAAAGAAATTATGGCAATGATTTAAATTGGTGAAAACCATTAATAAACATTTCATGCATCCATTTGCACTCAAAAATGGTCGTGAGAAAACTGAAATAAGACCAGAGAAATTACAACAAAAAAGCCCAAAAGGTTAGGTGAAACTACAAAAGTTTCAATCTACTCCTACAAAAATCAATTAAAAGAGAATCCGCAAGCAATATATATGAACTTCATAAGCATTCACCAAACACGAAATTAGTAAAATAGTAATTGGCATATGCAAACACATTAGACAGCAAACTAAGCCTTTCAATCATTTATTCGACAGCACAAGGGTGTCAAAGGGAAAGAAGAGCTTACCTCAACAAGGTCAGAAAGTCTTCTCTCCAAACAAGATGAATTCATATTTAGCCCCAACCTCTCCAGTTCAGCCTCAAGCTCAGCTTCAATTTTCCTCATTGATTCTGAACTCTCTTCCAATTTCTCATCATATGATTCTTTACCATGAATCACAGTTGAATTATCCACAGTCCCTACAGAGAAATGCTGACATGGTAAATTGATGTAAAAAGAATTGTCACTGGTGTCTTTTGCATTGTGATTCTCATTAACAAGCTCTTTAAATGTCAATGCATCTCTCATTTCAAGGTCCTCTTGTAGATCTTGAACCAAGTTCTCCGTTTGCTTCAACAATTCCTTCAATTTGCCTACTTCCCTTCGGTTAGCAATGAATGAAGAGATCAAGCCAATAGATACCCCAAGACAGAATAAAGTTGTCCCATCAAGTGACCCTGATGACTATCAAACATTAGCATGACAATGGAATCAATATTCATAATAAATAGATTCTTTAAGAATCAGATGAGGAATAAAATTTTGATTTCTTCGTGTGATGATGATAATCCAGAATATAGTTTACAGTGCTAGCTGTATTTACTTGAACTTTAGATGTCAATATTGAAAGGAATCATCATATTCTACAATGAAATAAAAGAAAGAAGCTTCAAATGATCATACAGAAGCATTGTATAGCTAAACAAATTGACTATTTCTGTAAATTAGGAGTCAGGAAATGAGATTTCATAGGGACAGAAGCCAATCAATGGGCAATGTGTGTAATCTCAATTTAATGAGTATGGCCATGGTAGATATTGTTATGAATAACTAATCCAAAGATAAGATTATCGATGGAAGTAGGAAATCCATGATACAGGCGTTG